>JBBMOL010000169.1:911010-924657 GCA_037954665.1 Laguncularia racemosa
ACATAATAACTAGGGAGTTCAAGGTGTATTTATGGTAGGTTTAAATTTAAAAATTTTAAAGAATTTTTTATTTAGAAACATAATAAGTACGAGTAGAACCTTAACACTACTATTTTATCCCTTTACTCACCCTTACACTTAATGGCGTTTTATTATTAAAAAAATTACATAGCTATCTTTAAAAATACTTTTAAATTTTTTTTTTTTTCCATTATAATTTAGCAAATAGAAAAGGATAAACAAGAAAAAGCATGTGCTTTTTAATTTTCGATGCAATATGTTATAAAAATAAAACAATGAAATTGAAACATAACTTAAAAAAAAAAAGAAAAAAAAAAGGAAAACACAAAGAAGAATAATGGAGAGAAAATAAAGAGTTAAAGAAAAAAAGAAAATGACCCAAGGAAAAAAATGGCTTAATCGGGCTCTTTAAAAGGGGTTTGTTGTATTGCAACGATTCTTCATTGCAATATGTAGCAACAATAGAATGTTGTTTTTGCAATGGGTGAGCTCGGGTTTTTCTATAAAAGATCCAACATGCTACTATCTATTTAAATACATAAATAAAAATAATATATATATATAACAAAAATGAGCGAGGTTAATAAAAAATAAATAGTCTAAAAAGGAATGGGGGCAATTTGGTAATTCTTTACGGGACAATAAATAGGCGATGATAACTCTATTGACCTTTTCCTCCATTTGCCTCTCATAGAACCTTTAAACCTTCTTGTATGAATCCATAGAGAAGGAGGACAATCCTTTTTCCAACCACTAGCTTATCAGATTAATGTGAGTAACATAAATCAAGGATTTTTAATCATGATTTACGTATGTATATGGAAGTAAAGAGATTTAACATATTAAGGTATTTATAGATTTAGATCCATCTGTGATGTGTAAGGGACGAAACAAGTAATTCACTCATTGCAATAACAATTCCAGGTCAAGTGTACCTACTAGTGTTATTACATTATAAATTTTATGTTAGATGGATCAATTAGGTTAAATTAAATAAAAATCAAGTTGAGCGGCCAATTTTACTAGGTTGTACAGTGAGATACATGGCCTCTTAACATCGATTGTGTTAGAACCCGCATTTGAAAACTCAAAGTGAACTGAAAAGATACACAACCTCTTAACACGACCATGTTGGAAACTGTGTTGAAAATCTAAGGTGAACAGAGAGAAAACATAACTTCTCAACATGATCATGTTGAAAAAAAAAATTAACATGACCTATCAACACGACCATGTTGAGGTTGTGTTGATGAATAGTGAATTAGAGATACATAACCTCTCAACTTGACCATGTTAAAAAAAATGATAAAGTGAATAAAGAGAGATACATGACCATATTGAGACCATGCTACAAAAAAAAAAAAAAAATGAAGAAGAAGAGAGAAATTTATACGACCTTTAGCACAGTCCCTGTACTATCCCGTATTCAACTACACGACCCTTAACATGATCATGTTAAGTTGAAACACGTCTATTTTCTTTTTGATATTTATAGGAATACAATTTTGAAAGCAAATAATTTGAATCATGTATAGGTTTGGAAGAATTTGAAAGTAGAAAAGTATAAGACAAACCATGTATTATGAGTTAGGTACGTATATACCATGTTTGTTGCTTGTGCTTTATAAATTAGATTTTTATGTATAGGTTTAATCATATTGTAAATGAATTAGATTGAGTGTGCATGTGATTGTGAATTACTTGGTCTAAGAAAACTGAGTGTGGGTCAGTGTTCTTAGGGTAGCACCTCGATGATTGGCATGTGATGTTGTCCCTAGTGGAATCATGTATCGAAATAATCTAGGTCTTATGTGGAAAGTTGTAACATGTATTGTGAAAAGTTGTAGTTTATGGACTTATAGATAGTAAAGAGTACCTACTAACACACACATACACACACATATATATATATATTATTATGTATGATTGTGGAAGGTTGATGTGTGATGATTCATTAACTCATGGATAGTAAGGAGTACCCACTATCATATATTTTATTATTATGTTATGATTATGGAAAGTGGATGTGCAAGGACTCGTGGACTTATGGATAATAAGAGGTACCCATTGTTATATATATATATATATATATATATATATATATTATTATTATATATGGGAAGAGACCTATAGATAAAGAGGATTACATTTGCCACATATATATATATATGTATATATTAAATTGTGGAATAGATTCTGAAAGGTATGTTTAGGAATGTTATGTGTGAAGATGTTTATGCTGTGATTGTGTGTCGGCTAAAGATTTTGAAAGATAAATAAAATTATGAATGAATATTATTATGCATTTTGCATGTGTTACTATTTTTGGCATGGCATGCATGTGTGTGTGTAGCTATACATTGTACGAGGTGTTAATTCACTCTTCGTGGGTAATATTTTTAGTTACAAATGTTATAGGAGAGATCATAGGATATGTCAAAAACCTAGAGGAAATAGCTTAAGATTAGAACAATGAAGATAATGTAGAATATATCTATTATGATGACTAGTAGACAGTGTAAAGTCCTAAAAATTTCGAAAAGTTATACAAATAATTACAAAAAATAAATAGAATAATAAATATCATTTTATTTTAATTGTGATAATAATAGGTTGTAAAAATTTAAAACAGTTGCAAAGAACAATTTTTTTCTACAAGAATAGAAGATGACAAACCCATAAATAGATAATTCCATATATTTATCCAAATCCTTATTTTATTTTTTTTCCTTTACTCTTTCTTTATTCTTTTTTTTTTTCTCTCCTTTCTTTTCCCCCTCTCTTTTCTTCTCCTTCAACTGCCCCTTGCTTTTTCCCCCAATACCACATCCGGCCTCACCTTGTCTCTTCCTTCTTCTCCTATGCCAGTTAGCAATAGCAACAGTAGTTAGATTAATCAGCCACCTCCATCATGTCAACTTCTCTGCATCAATCACCGGCCGTATTGCCCTTTTGTTCTTCTTCTTTTTTTTTTTCCTAGCTGCAGCATCTCCCACATCACTAACCAAACAAAACTTTGCTTTTCTTCCTTTCTTCTTCATTCTCCTACCTTTCAACTTCCTTCGTCTTTTCTTTTTCTCAATTCTCCTAGTGCGGCAAGACAAAATGGAAACCAACTACAAAGTGGAGTTCTGCTGAGGGTGCTTACTACCAATCAAACACTCTTTTGTAGGTACCAATACACCACTATAGTGGGTTTGAGTAGACCACTATAGAACAAGGGTGCTAGTCAAAGTCATGACTAAGGAAAGCTTTAAACCTTAAGTTTCAAAGGAGCCTGACTAGAAGAATAGTAGTGAAGGGCAAGCTGATCTCGAATAAGGTAGAAGTAAAGCAATAGTTAGTTGATGTTGAAACAGTCTTAAAGGGGTATGTGGTGCACAGTGTTTGGTTGTACATGCATGTTTGTATCCGAAGAGGGGAACAACATCTATAGCAATTGCAATAACGATAGCAAGGACTACAACTACAATAACAACGACAATTGTAGTAATAGCAACAACAACGACTCCAACAGCGGCTGCAACAACAACAATGGCGACAATGACGAATAGCAGCAACGGTAGCGTCAATCGCAGTGGCAATAATGAAGACAACAACCTAGTAATGGCAGCAGGCTAGTGCGGTGGAAAAGTGGAGAAGGGAACCCTTAGTGCAAGTTAAATGGTTATGCAGGGATAGTGTGAGTGGCTATGGTTATGTTTGTATATATGTAATTATATATTAAAGGTGTAGATGTGTACATGTATATGTTTGTGCATAGGTTGGGGGTGGTGGTGTATGTGGCGGTGGATGGTGTGTGGGTGAAGGTATACAGGTGTAAGGGTAAGTGTATGTGGTGTATGCGGTTTGTGTATGTGTGTATGAATTGTTGTGAGGCGTGTGAGGGTATGTATATATATGGAAGGGGTAGGATGTATAGAATGTATGTATAGGTGTATGGAAGATGTGGGGTGTATGGTATGTGTTGTGTATATGGATGGTATGTGAAGTATGTGGTATGTGCATATATGTACGAAAGACATGTGGTGTATGGGTATGTGATATATTTTTGGAAGTTGAGGATGGTGTATGTGGGATATGTATGTATGAGTATGAGATGAAGTGTTGGGTGTGAACATGTGCGTGTGGGTATGGAAGATGAATGTAGTGTGTGTGAAGTATGTAAGTGCAAGTGTATTGGTGGTTTGAAGTGTATGTGGAGCATGTATGTATGTGTACGTATTTGGAGTGTGAGGTACATGTGGGGTATGTGTGTATATTTGTGTTGGTAGTGTGAGAAGTGAATGAAGTGTGTGTATATGTAGGCACTGGTGGTGCGTGTGTATGTGGACTTGAGGAGAAAGGGGGATAATAAAGTGCAGTTACATGTGTGTGTAATTAGGTATATGGTATGATTGTCTATATGTACGTGTAGGTGTGTGCATGGTGTGCAAAGTGTGTATGTATATAGATAGGAGTATGTTGGTGTGTGGGAATGGTTAGTGTATGTATGGTAATGAAAGCATGAATGGGGATGAAAACTAGTAGAAAGGGAGAAAAACCCCATAGGTGGAAATATCGACAAAGAAGAGAAGAAAGAAGATGATATAAAACCTTTAAGGAATATTAAATCTTGTGGGTTATCCTATAAGTAAATCGTTGGAAGATATCAGAGACAAATAGATAAATGAAAGGTTCAAAGATACTTCATGGATAAGAGAAGCGTATATGATGGTGCAGATAAGGAAAGGAGTGATTCAAGCAACATCCAAGATGATGGTCTGGGGGATATTTGGGATGAAATGGATTTCATAAAAGAATGTTCAAAGGATGTCGAGGAAGATTGTTCCTTTTGGAACCTTGTATCATAATCATGTTGAAGAAGTGTTTAATGTTTGAATCTTGTTTGCCCAAAGTTCCTTAAGGAGGAGACTTCACACTTTGCCATCAACCGCAAGATGAGCAGAGTACACATATCAAGAGCTAGAAGGCTACTAAAGTCAAGCGGAGATGCAGCTTTCTATGATTGGGTTGAGGAAGCATCGTAGAAGGACACTGATTTTAAGAGAAACGCAAAGGGGTTACCCACTAGGATCGTTGGACTTCGACTAAGACTATGATAACCCTAAATAGGTGAGTGGGAAACTTAATGATATGCTACCATTTTGTGCTATATGATGATTAGCTATGCATGTGAACTTGTTGTTTATTGTGTTTGAAATTGATTGTGATTCTTGCTGAGTTAAGTCATAATGGGGATTGATGAGTTAGGCAGAAATTCATAAAGAATATAAAGGAATGAATGGTCCAAGGGTTTAGATGTCATTACCTTAATGATAGCACCTAGCGTCATATTGTTAGTTCTATAACCACAAGCTTAACCCATGATTTAAAATTGTTTTCTTCCAAAACAAACTAGAATATAGAAACTTAGCTTTTCCTTCTATAGCTACCGGTATCATTATGTATACATGTTAGAGTTGGTTCCTGAATGTGTATACATAGACTTAAACAAACTTATTTTCTTATTATATCAACAAAATACACTCATGAACATAACCATACCAAATCATGAGTGCAACATTGATTTATACAACTCAAAAGTCCTATTTTCTTACCTTCGTAAGTATGTAAGGGACGGTATCTAGTGAATTTTTCTTAATTAAAGATGTGTCTTGAACATTTATATATATGTAGATATATATATATATATATATTATACATAAATGTCTTGAGGACATCAAAAGGAAAATACAAGATGATCTTGTTAGCTCTCGAAAGTGAGAATGATAGAGCACTTGAGAAGTGCAATGACATAGAGATGTTAGAGATTGTGATTGTAAATCAACCTCAAGTGGTTAGTTTGACATTTAAGACAAATGACATAAAGGTGTCAGATATGATGATTGTATATCAACCTAGAGTGGCTAGTTTGACATTTAAAAGAAATGGCACAGAGAGGTACCAAGTTAATTTAACCTATTGTAAAACTAAATAAGTCTATGTCTATGGGGTTTGGGTTTATTGTTTATCTTAAGTGATAAGAAAGGCAAGATTATGTTTGTTGTGATGAGTGTGAAATGAAATGCTTGGTAGTTGCTTCATTGTTTAAATGGAAATTGATTGTGATGGTATATGTTGTTTGATTACCTTAAATCAATTAATTAAAGGAGTGGACTTGATTAAAAAACTTGACATACATTTCCACGAGACATTGCATGAGATTGAAAAGCATCACTACTATAGAGCTCACTAAGGTAATCAAGAGGATTTCTATTATGCTAAATGTGAACTAAGTGATTAGGGGATTGTTACGCCTTAACGGTTCCAAGCCAGTCGATGCTTAAGGGTTTTGCTTCGTCTAGTGCAGAAAGGCACAAGAGTGTTCACTATTGAGTTAAGAAGATATCATAATTAATAAAGTGATAAGATAAATAAACTGGGTAACGACCTAAGCACTAATGGTGGCTTCGGAATCCCCAACCTAAGGTCAAGGGGAGCATAAACCCTAGACTTCACATCAATTACTAAAAGACCACGTGAAATGATGCATTCATATGGTTGCTCATGCATAGCATATTTTTTGATAACTTAAATTGAAATTGCTAGTGTGTAGATAGCATTGAAAGTGTTATCATCCCATTCACTAAGCTATAGTGTTCTCACCCCCTCACAGATTCTTTTGTAGGTAGTGATTATGAAAACTCAGGATGGGATAAGATGTGAAGTGTTGAGAGTTTTGGAAAACTAGAATAATAAAGTAAGAATTGTGAATGATAGATTTACTTAGATTAAATGTTAAGACCCCCATGTAAATAGAATTTAAAATTGAGAAACCTAGGGTTTATCCTATTTTACTTATTAGTAGGGGATACTGATTTTCTACGATCGTGGTTAACCGTGGGATACGGGATTCATAATTGTATTTTATTATCCAATTATATGTACTATGATCAATTGTAAATGAAATTATTTATTTAAAGTTTTACAATCTCTAACTCGTAAGACGATCATCATGTAACAAGTTCATACGTACCATGATGATTTTAGTGGTGACTTCTAGGCCCCTTTCGGGGCATGACAGATAGACTAAGGAAAGATATGTTAGATTTTTATTTAGTCATTTGAGATTTTCTATTGTAAGTGAATGTTAATCGCTTTTGCTGTTTAAGTCAAGAAGAATGTTGATAACTTATTATTGCGAATGGAAAATTTCGTTAATCTCTATTATGTAGTAGATAGTTTTTTACTATCATAAGGAGTACATGGACGTAAGATATAGGAGAATAGTGGTGATTGAGCCTTTGTGTGTCTTTAAGAAATGAGGATATGTAGCGGGTCATAGCGTACCCGAGTTTTAGCGTGTTATAGCTTAGGTGGTATCAAAGCTTAGGATGATGAATTTATGAACTACATAAGTTTGATGGTCTTTATAATTAAGTGATGATTAATAGCATAAGTCAAACAATAGAAAGTAAGTCAAACAACGATCATCTTTAGGAGCTGCAAGTGATGCTCTTGATAACAAAATGCCCTCTAAAGCTCCTCATCAAGGATAAGGAGGGAATGAGGTGATTCTTGCACAAATGTTAGAGGCTATCGATACTTTAGTAAGAGTAATGGCACAACAATAGTAATAGATATAAAACATGTAAGTGCTAAACATGAGATAAGCTTAGATGATAGGAGAGATTAGAGAGAGGTAAGCTAAGGAAATGGGTCTGGATCATTTTGTTAGAATGGTTAGGGAATTTAGGCCTAAGGTTGATGATCCATTGGACGCTGAATAGTGGATCAATGAATTGAAAAAGACTTTTGAAGCACTAGGGACACCTAAAGATAAAAAGGTGAAATATGTTGTGTATCTATTGAGAGGCTTTGCTTTTGAATGGTGGTCAAGTGCTTCTAAACTCACTCTAAGGGTGATCACTTAGGATAGGTTTAAAGAAATGTTGTATGATCAGTATTTCTCAACTACCATTAGGGATAGAATGTAGGCATCATACTACAGTCGCTGCTTGGGAAAGTGATTAGTAGATGAAAATGGGATGGAACTCAATTGTCTGATGAAGTTTATTTACCTACATTCAGAGCTAATGAGAAATCCCTGGTGCATCGGTTTGTGTTGAGATTAGAGCACACATTTCAGCATGAGGTAGTTGCCTTCTAACCAAAACGTACTTGGAAGCTCTAAATAAGGCAAAACGTTGGAACGAGAGTGGTATTAGGAAAAAGACCCATTCAGAATATTATCACTTAAGATAAGGGCAAAAGGCCTTACATATTGTAGACCAGATCTATGGTCATAGTAGTACCCTCCTTCCAAGCAAAAACCTTATATGTGAGAAAAAGTAATAAGTGTGGAAGATGTTGAGAGCTATGATGGGAGCCAAGCCAGAAGATGTAATGTGGGTCCTCTTGAAGTGCCACCTGGACCGATCACAAGAACTCAAGCAAAACGATTTAAGGAAGCACTTAACGGATTGATAAAGGATCTCCACGAAGTCGGAAAGGATTGGAGCAACCATAAGAATGCACTTACTCTTGTATAAGTCATAACGGATACGGGTTTAAGGGAACGAGTCTTTACAAGGCACGACTGTGTAGTGAGTCTGGAGACTCCACAAAAACATATACAATCGTATATACGGTTCAAAGGCACAGTCGTGTATGGTATCAAGAATATCTACAGAAACATACACGTCTAGAAAGGCACGGCCGTGTATACTCTCTACGCTGGCTCCAACGCCGCCGGCCTTTAATTCCATGTTTGTTATTTTTTCCGCGACTTTATGATGTTATGTCATTTTGGACTTTATTATTACGAGTTGTAAACCCTAATATAAATATCTAGGGTTGAGAACAGAAAGAAAAAATAGATATACAAGGTTAAATAACATATTTGAGAGAATTCCTCTCTTGGTTCTTTAAAGAACTTCTCTTAAACTTATCGGATTTTCTTCCGGTGTGTTCATCCCGACTTATCAATTGGTCTTTCATCTCGATTGTGGCATCCAATAATATACCAAGGTTCTTGCCTCACTTATAGGCAACGGGTCGCGGTTCCACTTGATTGTTTTGGCATCTTAGTAGCAATTCCGAACGTATTGGTATTGGGTTTCATCACACGTAGGCGTGGTTCATATCAGTTTGGTATTAGAGCCTAGGTTTATTAAACATCAGTTCGATTTGAGGAAGGTAACATCAAAACCCTAACTCCAATCGTTCATATCAATTGTTCATATCAAGTTCATAATGTTAATTTTCTATTGAAAGTGTAGTGCCTCCTATTCACATTTGTTACAAAAGAACAAAAAAAAAAAAAGGAACGTGATCAAGAGCAACAAACAAAAGCAACAAAAAGAAAAGAAAAAGAGGAAAATTCGAGCCCTTAGAGTTTTTTTGAATTCTACGGAAGGAATTAGTGTAGTTTGGTTAGTTCCAAGAGAATTGAGAAGAGGAATTGGTGAGTTGATATCATCATTGCTTGTGATGATACACGAGTGACTGTATGATATCATCCTTTGAGCGAAACACGTAAGGGAGTGTATCGTGAGGCTTAATCATATATATATTTGTGTTAGTACTAACCTCTTTTCTGCAGGAACTATGTTGAGGCAACATTCTCCTGAAAGTGAGAGGGGAAGGTTTGATGCTAGGTTAGTGATTGAGGCGTTGAGGGGTGAGATGAAGAGGATGTTTCAGGAGGGCATGGAACAAATTCATGAGACACTGGAGCAAAAACTAGAACAATCTAAAAACTTCTTCCAAGGGCATAAGAGGGAGAGTTGTTCTAAGAGAGTACAAAGGGGTGGAGATGAAATGTCAGACAATGAATTTGATGAACCTTATGTCGGGAGTTATAGAGGTTATAGTGGTAGGAATAGAGGAACTAGGGATTGGGAAGATAGAGGAGATAGGAATAGAGAGGATAATCAATTGAGTAGTATAAAGATGAAAATTCCTCCTTTCTAAGGGAAGAATGATCCCGAGGCGTACCTAGAGTGGGAGAAGTAGGTAGAGATGGTGTTTGATTATCACAATTATAGTGGAGAAAGAAAGTGAAGCTTGCCGCCATTGAATTTTTGGATTATGCCATAGTATGGTGGGATCAACTGATGTTGAATAGAAGAAGGAATGGCGAACCACCTATTGAGTCTTGGGAAGAGATGAAGAGGGTGATGAAGAAGCAGTTTGTGCCTGCATATTACTATCGTAAATTACACAACAAATTGCAAACTCTTAAGCAGGGAAGCCAAATTGTGGATGAGTATTTCAAGGAGATGGAAGTTACTATGATTAGGGCGAATGTAGAGGAGGATAGAGAGGCTACCATAGCTAGGTTTCATGCGGATTGAATAGAGAAATTCAAATGTTGTAAAATTGCAGCATTATGTAGAATTGGAAGATATGGTTCATATGGCTATAAAGGTTGAGAACCAACACAGGAGGAAAGGTAGTAGTACTGCACGGTTTCAACAGGGTGCTGGTTCATCCACCTAGAAGACTAACCAATGGAAAGAAGGAAGAAAAGCCTTTACCCACCAAACCAAAAGGAGTGCAGAGGCAAGGGGGTTCTACTCCTGGTAACCAAGGTAAACCTGGTTTTTCTACTCCCAGAAATCGTGACATTAGATGTTTTAAATGCCAAGGCAGAGGCTATATTGTTAGTCAATGTCTGAATAGGTGTGTTATGATTCTTTGCGATGGTGGTGATTATGAGACTGAGGGGGATAGTGAAGAGGATGATATGCCTCCATTAGAAGACGCTAGTGATGACGAGGAGCCTGCAGTAGGGAAGTCAGTGGCAGTAGTGAAGCGAGCTTTGAATGTGCAGGTGAAGGAAGAAGAGGAGGTGCAACGAGAGAATATCTTTCATATTAGATGTTATCTAGGTGATCATATTTGTAGTTTGATCATTGATGGGGGGAGTTTCACTAATGTGGTGAGTACATTTATTGTCGAGAGGCTGGGACTCAAGACTACTAAACACCCTAGTCTATATAAATTGCAGTGGCTGAATGATAGTGGCGAGACTAAGGTAAGTAAGTAAGCCTTGATTACTTTTCGCATCGGTAGGTATGAGGATGAGGTATTATGCGATGTAGTGCCAATGCAGGCATGTCATGTGTTGTTGGAAGGCCATGGCAATTTGGTAGGAAGGTTGTTCATGATGGCTTTTCTAACAAGTATACGCTTGTTCACCAGGGGAAAAGCTTTAACCCTTAAACCTTTAACACCTAAACGGGTGTATGAGGATCAATTGAAAACTACAACAGTCTTTTGCAAAATATAAGGTGAGTGAAAAACAAGGGAGAGTGAGAGAGCAAAAGACAAAGAGAAAGAAAAGGAATACCAAAGTCGATATCAAAAGGAAAAAGAGAGGAAGGCTGGAAAGAGTGTAGAGACAAAGTTGAAGGGGGATCAACTTTGGTGGTGAGTGAAAAGGAGAGTGCACCCTTTGCAAAAGGAGAGTTGTGTGGCAAGAATGAGTGTAGTGAGGATAGCATAAGTGATGAAGCAACCTATGTTATTGCGGGTTTTTTTTTAAGGAAACTTGTTTAAATACTAATGAACTTTTTAACTCTTTGCCCAGTGGGGTTTTGAGCCTATTGTGCAGGATTTTAAGATCCTTCCCTGAGGAGATTCCAAAGGGTTTACCACCTATTTGTGGTATTGAGCACTAGATTGACCTTGTACCCAGAGCATCTATTCCAAATAAACCACCCCTTTATAGGAGCAATCCAGAGGAGACAAAGGAACTCTAAAGGCAGGTCAATGAATTAATGGGAAGGGGTACGTAAGAGAAAGCATGAGCCCATGTGCAATACCTATGATTTTGGTGCCTAAGAAGGATGGGTCATGGAGAATGTGTGTTGACTGCTGCGCCATCAACAACATCACAGTAAAGTATCATCATCCCATTCCTCGCTTAGGTACATGTTAGATGAGTTACATGGGTTAATGTCTTTCCAAAGGATGTCTACGAAACCGGAAAGGATTGGAGCAACCATGAGAATGCACTTACTTTTGTACAAGTCATAAGATACGGGTTAAAGGGGCATGTCTTTACAAGGAACAGCCGTGTAGTGAGTCTAAGGCTCCACAGAAACATACATGGTCTATACACAGTTCAAAGGCACGGCCGTGTATACTCTCTACGTCGGCTACTACGCCGGCTCCAATGCCGCGGCCTTTAATTCCATGTTTGTTATTTTTCCATGACTTTATGATGTTATGTCGTTTTGGAATTTATTATTACGAGTTGTAAACCCTAATTAATATCTAGGGTTGAGAACAAAAAGAAAAAACAAACAACAAGGTTAAATGTTGTATAGAGCTTAAGTTCTCCTATGGGTGTAGGTAGGGGATTGAACCAAATATGTAGAAAGGTCTGTATAGAAGTGCAGGGTAAAATATTGTTTGTAGATCTTCTAGTGTTAAACATGACTAATTTTGATGTAATTTTGGGAATAGATTGGTTAATCAGACATCATGCAATAATAGATTGTCATGATATGACCATCCATTTCAACATGCTAGAAGAAGAAAAGATTAAGTTTAAATTGGAAACTTATAGGCCAATAAGATTGCCAACTTTTAAAGTGTGGGCTAAAAGTATGATGACATCAATATCAATTGAAGTTGAAGAGGTGATGGAAATTGAGAGAGTAAGAGTAGTGAAGGAATTTATTGGAGTATTTCTGGATGACTTATCCAGTTTACCTCCTATAAGGAAGATTTAATTTAGCATAGATATAATGCCTGATATGGCTCCCATATCAAAAGTAGTGTATCGTATGGCACCCGTAAAGTTGAAAGAATTAAAGGATCAAATACAAGAGCTGTTGGAAAAGTAGTTTATCAGACTAAGTGTCTCACCTTAGGGTATACCAGTATTGTTTGTGAAGAAAAAAGACGACAACATGCAGTTATGTATAGACTACTCGAAGTTGAATAGGGTTACAATTAAAAATAAATTCCCTCTCTAAAGGATTAATGACTTATTTGATCAATTACAAGGAGCTCAAGTCTTCTCGAAAATAAACTTAAGATCCAAGTACCATTAATTGAGGATCAAGGAGGAAGACATCCAGAAGACTACTTTCAGAACTAAATACTAACATAATGAGTTCCAAGTAATGCCTTTTAGACTCACAAATGCACTAGAGGCATTCATGGATTTAATGAATCGCATATTCAAGGAATACTTGGATATGTTTATCATTGGGTTCATAGATGACATTTTAATATACTCTAGAAGTGAAGAAGAACACAGACAACACTTGAGGGTAGTGTTGAGCAAATTGCAAGCAAAAAAGTTATATGCCAAGTTTAAGATGTGTGGTTTTGGTTGAAGCAAGTCACCTTTTTTGGGACATGTCATTAGTAAGGATAGATTATCCATAGATCCTAAGAAGATAAGATCTATAAATGAATGGCCCAAGCTAAAGACCATAACAAAAATTAGAAGCTTCTTAGGGTTAGTAGGATACTATAGAAGATTTGTGAAAGGATTCTCCAAACTTGCAACCCCTTTAGCTAAGTTGATTCAAAAAGGAGTCAAGTTTGTATGGAATGATTGATGTGAAGCAAGCTTCATGAAATTGAAGGAGAGATTAACTTTACACCTGTACTTGCACT
>JBBMOL010000169.1:925157-1058793 GCA_037954665.1 Laguncularia racemosa
TAGAGTGGATCTGGCATGGATAAAAAGACCCCTTGTAATCCTAGAGATAGGTTGTAGGAGGTTTTCTGTATTGAACAAGGTCATTGCGGTCTGGTTCAATTGAGCCCTAGGATTCTAATGCAATCTTGATTATGTTAATTGAAGAGAGATCTTAATTGGCTTAATTAGGATTAGAGATTATTGATCTTGAGAAAGACTTTAATCTAGTGTAAGAAACTCCGCAGATCAGAGATAGGGTATTAATCATTGGATAGTTTGGAATTGAATAAAAGCTGCATGAGAATTAAGGGTGGATCTTGGGCAGGGTATGTTTAAATCATTGAATTAATTAAGGGAGTGTTTGAATACATTTACTTTGTTCATTTTATTTGTCTCTTTCAGGTTTAGGCAATAATTAGGATAGTTGAGATCATCAATAGTGAGAAGTTAGATAGTAGGAGAATCGTTAGTACTAGTACTTATAAGTCTTCGTGGGATCGATACCTGTACTCCTATGCTATACTGCTAGTCGATAGGTACACTTGCCTGAGAACTGATCGTAAGCTAGGATTGAGTAGAGGGTTAAACTTGTTAGAACGGTCAGATCGACCATCATCGTGTACCTTGGTCGTATATCTCAATTGTGCTATCTTCCTCCTTGTTTCGGAAACCCAATGCAAGTCCTATCATTTTCTTTGTGTAATTAACGAACCTAACCTATTTTGAGACCATTGTGATTGCTCTAGATGGTCACAAAGACTTGTGCAGTTAAACCAAATTTTAATAAGAAGAAGAAGAAGACCACCCCTGCTAAGAGGAAGTAGGATGGTGCTAGTTTATCCTCCGCTCCACCTCCCCGAAGAGTTGCTGAGGAGCCATGGAGCAAGAAGCGGTTTGAAATTCTATCACGGAAACCGTTTGGTACACACCAATACTTGGATTGGGGCATGCTAGAAGGGTATGGAATAGTTCAACCAATGAAGGAGATCCTTGCCACCGGCCCACAGAAGGTCTTGTTCACCATACAAGAACCAACATGTCGGGATGTTACTCTTGAGTTCCTATCCACTATGTAGATACAGAAGACAAAAATTGGAAAAGGATGGGACAACTCTTTTAGTTTTGAAGTGTATGGGTAACGGCATAACTGTACTATCCGCCAGTTCTATTCTCTCATGGGCTTCTACATTGAAGCTTTTACCTAGACATTTGAGTTTCAGGATTTACATTTCCGTTAGCCTTCCAACGTAAACAATCAGGTATGCTAGGAGGAGTTGACTGGAAATCCGACTCAAGAGTACTTTCCATCCAGCTCCAAGGCCTCTCTAATTAAGGATGACTACCTTAAAGTTTGTCATTGGCTCTTGACAAACACAATTAGAGCCCGAAAGAGCAATAAGGGAGTTGTCAATAACTTCGAAATCTTCTATCTTTATAACATCTCCTACAGATATCAAATCAATATCGGGTTGGAGTTGGCCTTTTATCTATGGAGACAGGCACCTGACTCTCATTCTAAGGGGATTTACTGTGGAAGTTTCATCACTCATTTGCTGAAGAGCATGGACATTTTCCAAGACCCTGGGCCAGAGGCCGCCAATTGCGATCAGGAAAGAATTTCTGATGGGCCGTTTGCTAAATGGGGAATGAAAAAAACCACAAGAACTTCCCACACTTCTAGCAGGCCGCCACCTTCTGCACAATCCTCCAAAGCTGCTCCCTCCTTGTCTTCACCTGGTGAGTCTTCTATTCCTACATCGGAGCGGGTGCTTGAC
Organism: Laguncularia racemosa; assembly: GCA_037954665.1. NCBI lineage: Eukaryota > Viridiplantae > Streptophyta > Magnoliopsida > Myrtales > Combretaceae > Laguncularia > Laguncularia racemosa. The sequence goes on from JBBMOL010000169.1 coordinate 926,912, forward strand.
CGCTCGGCATCCATTAAGAAGACCCAAGGTGAGATGAAAGTGCAACTACAAGGGATGAAAAAGAAACAAAAAAATTTTAGGAAATTTGTAGTTCACACATTCCAGTTGCTGATAGAGTCATTTTATACTCAATCTTTATAGTATAAATTGTGTTAAATTATTATTGATTTTATAGAAATCATAAGGAAATGGTACTTAATTCTATTATGGTGATAAATCAGGTTAAATGGAGTCAAGGATGCTAATTCAAGTATATTAGAGAAGTCATCTACAACTTAGATCAAGACAAGGAATTACACCACCGGAGGAAAGCACATGAGCATGTATTTGTCTAGAAGGAGGCACGGTTTGAGATCTAGCCATGTTGTAAACCGTGCTACATACTGTAGGAGAAAGAGAGACACGGCTTAGGGAACGGCCGTGGTGGAAGCCGTGGGAGCAACCGTGCTTGGAGCCCTGATGGAAGCTAGACGTGCCAAGAAGAAGAAATTGTGGAACTTTGATAGAGGAAAGCACGACCTAGGATCTAGCCATGGTGTAGACCGTGGTACACACTGGACAAGGATGAAGACTTGTTGATTATGCACAGAGGAAGGCACGGTTGGAAATCTAGCCGTGGGTGGAGCCGTGGTACACACTGGACACGGAAGATGATATGTGAAATATGCATAGAGGATGGCACGGCTTGACCCACGGCCGTGTGGTAGGGCGTGCCAGGCGGACGAATATTCACTTCTCGAAATCTACTTGGAAAAGGAAAGATATTTTCGTATCTTGCTAGCAAAAGATCACATGCCATCCCTCTAACAATATAAATAGAACTAACCCTAGAGGGTTAGGAAAATCTTTAATCTTGATCTAGACATCTTTGGATCTTGAAGAACCTTGGATCATCTTGGAGGCAGAGTAGGCAACCGGGTTCATCATGTTTTTACTTTTTATTTTCGTTTTTCTTATGAACATGTGTAGCTAAGCTACTTTTCTAGCCAAAGGGTCATAGATGTTTAATTCTGCACGAATTGTGAGGTCTAGTTGACTTGTATTTATTCTACTCTTTGTTTTCGGGTATTCATATATCTTCTGAACGTTTTTTCATTATTATCTTTGTTGATTGGTATGAATTAGAGCTCTTCTACTCAATTAGCAAGTTAATATATTGTCAACTAGCACGTCAAATCCGTAATTGTTTTATTGTTCTAGTCTGATTGACACAATAACATGTTCGGTTATAAAATAGATGATCGAATTCATGTTATGGAGGTGTATGATCATGTTTAAATAGGTTATCTTATAATCTACTAGCATGAATTGGTGGTCTCTCTAGGTTTTTAATGCTATTGATAGATTAAATCCTAAGCGCTTGTCTAGGGTTGTCTAATTGATAAGAGAAATAATTCAAAGCGCTTGTCTTGATTATCGAGGAAGTAAGGAGAGATAGGTTGTTAGAGCTTGTTAATAACCATAACCAGTTTATCTAGAACTAAGAATAGAAAACATTTGCATCGATGATCAATTCATAGAATTAAACTATCTTGATTCCTTTGGCTAGGCTTTTATCAATATTCAATTTTCTTATCTTGTTTCAACTTTATTCAATTCACAAACCAAACCCCCCATTTTTCCTTTTCCTTTTTATTCTCTTTGAATAGAAATATATTTAACCAATCCCTGTGGATTCGACCCTACTCACCACTATATGCAAATCATATAATTTTCTAGGAGTAGGTTTTATTTTTGTTGGATTCGACACCCATAAAATTTTGGTGCCGTTGCTGGGGATTGGTGTCAAATTTATTTCTATTATTGTATGACTCATTCTTCTCAGACAGGTGAACTAACTTATAATCCAGAGATTGAGAAGACTCTTAAGAGGCTGCGACGAGAAGCTAGATCATCCCCTAGACTGAACTTAGCATCGTATTTGTCTGATTCATCCATTGATTCTGACAAAGAAGACGATATGGCAAATCCCGAGAGAACACTTAGAGAATTGGCTGCACCGGATGTGAATCAACAACCACTTTGTATTCACTACCTCGAACTAGCTGTGGAATTCGAGTTAAAATCTGGGTTGATACACCTACTACCCAGCTTTCATGGTCTTGAGAATGAAGATCCTCATAAGCATTTGAAAGAGTTTCATATAGTGTGTTCTAGTATGAGGCCGCAAGGAATAACCGACGATCAAATCAAGTTACGTGCTTTTCCATTTTCTTTAAGTACTAAAGCTAAAGATTGGTTGTTTTATTTGCCTCCAGGTTCTATAACCACTTGGACAGATATGGTGAGACTCTTATTGGACAAATTCTTCCCCGCATCCAGAGCCGCTGGTATAAGAAGAGAAATTTATGGTATAAAACAGAGGGACACCGAGACTCTTCATGAGTATTGGGAGAGGTTCAAGCAATTGTGTGCAAGCTACCCACAACATGGAATATCTAAACAACTTCTCATCCAATACTTCTATGAAGGTCTGCTTCCGATGGAAAGGAAGATGATGGATGCTGCAAGTGGAGGCGCAATAGTAAACAAAACCCCTGGTCAAGCTAGGGAATTGATCTCCTTTATGGCTGCCAATTCACAACAATTTGGGTATAGACATGATACATCTTCAAGGAAGGTAAATGAAGTAAGTGTGTCTAACCTTGAACATCAAATTTCTAATCTAACCTCCCTTGTGCAGCAACTAGCTCTTGGAAAAACATAGCAGGTGAAGGCTTATGGAATTTGTGCTGCTCCTAATCATCCCACCGACATGTGCCCCACATTACAAGATGATAATCATGAACACGCTAATGCTGTAGGAGGATTCCCAGGACAGCCACAAAGGAAGTATGACCCCTATTCGAATACTTACAATCCAGGATGGAGGGATCATCCTAACTTCAGATATGGCAATAAACCACAAAACTTCCAACAATTCCAACCCAAGCCATCAAACCAAGTATCGCAAGCTCCTTCCACTTCAGGTATGTCTCTTGAGGAAATTGTTAAATCACTTGCCGTTAATACAAAAAAATTTCAGGATGAGACAAAGTAGAGCATCCACAACTTGGAAAATCAAGTAAGCCGACTTGCTTCTTCTATAAACAGGTTAAAAACTCAAGGTAAGTTACCTTCCCAAACTATTACAAATCCAAAGCAAAGTGCTAATGCAATTACCTTGAGAAGTGGAACAAAATTGCAGGGATCAAATGAGAAAGGAAACCGAACTAATCCTGAGGAAGAGATAGAGAAAGAAACTGCAACTCCGAGCCAGCAGAACAATTAGATCAAAGGACCCTTCGTTGAACCATAAAAGGTCATGACAACAACACCTCCTTTCCCTTCCAGATTAGCAAAATCCAAGAATGAAGCTGAAGAAAAAGAGATTCTTGACACTTTTCGCAAAGTTGAGGTAAACATTCCTTTGCTGGATGCAATTAAGCAAGTACCTCGTTATGCTAAATTTCTTAAAGAATTGTGCACTAATAAAAGAAAGCTGAAAGGTAATGAAAAGATTAGTGTAGGTGAGAATGTTTCAGCTATTCTTCAGAAGAAGCTTCCTCCTAAATGTAAGGATCCAGGTATGTTTACTTGATAGAGCTATTTTATACTCAATCTTTATAGTATAAATTGTGTTAAATTATTATTGATTTTATAGAAATCATAAGGAAATGGTACTTAATTCTAATCATGGTGATAAATCAGGTAAAATGGAGTCAAGGATGCTAATTCAAGTAAATTAGAGAAGTCATTTACAACTTGGATCAAGACAAGGAATTACACTACCAGAAGGAGGCACGGTTTGAGATTTAACCATGTTGTGAACCGTGCTACACACTACATGAAGAGAAGGAGAGACACGGCCTAGGGCACGGCCGTGGTGGATGCCGTGGGAGAAACCTTGCTTGGAGCCGTGGTGGAAGCTAGACGTGCCAATGAGAAGAAATTGTGGAACTTTGACAGAGTATGGCACGGCTTGAAGTCTAGCCGTGGGAGTAAACCGTGGCACACTCTGGACAAGGATGAAGACTTGTTGAACATTGGCAGAAGATGGCACGGCTTGAAGTCTAGCCGTGGGTATAGCCGTGGTACACGCTGGGCGTGGATGAAAACTTGAAGAATAAGCACAGAGGGCGGCACGGCTTAACCCACGGCCGTGTGGTAGGGTGTGCCAAGCAGACGAAACTTCACTTCTCGAAATCTACTTGGAAAAGGAAAGACAATTTCGTATCTTGCTCGCAAAAGATCACATGCTATCCTTCAGACATTATAAATAGAACCAACCCTAGAGGGTTAGAAGAATCTTAATCTTCAATCTTTCTTTCAAACTTTTTACCTTTGATCTGGGAAACAAGAAGGAAGGCCGGAGGCAGAGCAAGCTATCCGGGTTTATTATGTCTTTACTTTTTATTTTCGTTTTTCTTATGAACATGAGTGGCTAAGCTACTTTTCTAGCCAAAGGGTCATAGATGTTTAATTCTCCATGAATTGTGAGGTCTAATTGACTTGTATTTATTCTATTCTTCGTTTTTGGGTATTCATATATCTTCTGATTGTTTTGTCATTATTATTTTTTTGATTGGTATGAATAGAGCTCTTCTACTTAATTAGCAAGATAATATATTGTCAACTAGCACGTCAAATCCGTAATTGTTTGATTGTTCTAGTCCTAGTGACGCAATAACATGTTTGGTTGTAAAAGAGATGATCGAATTCATGTTATGGAGGTGTATGATCATGTTTAAATAGGTTAGCTTATAATCTACTGGCATGAATTGGTGGTCTCTCTAGATTTTAATGCTATTGATAGATTAAATCCTAAGCGCTTGTCTGAGGGATTGTCTAATCAATAAGGGAAATAATTCGAAGCGCTTGTTGGAGGTTATCGAGAAAGTAAGGAGAGATAGGTTGTTAGAGCTTGTTAATAACCATAACCAATTTATCTAGAACTAAGAATAGAAAACATTTGCATCGATGATCAATTCCTAGAATTAAACTATCTTGATTCCTTTGGCTAGGCTTTTTATCAATATTTGATTTTCTTACCTTGCTTTACTTTATTTGATTCACAAACAAAACCCCCCATTTTTCTTTTCTTTATTGTTGTATTTGAATAGAAATATCTTTACCAATCTCTGTGGATTCGACCCTACTCACCACTATATGCAAATCATATAATTATCTAAGAGTAGGTTTTATTTTTGTTGGACTCGACACCTATCAAATTTTGGCGCCGTTGCCGGGGATTGGTGTCAAATTTATTTCTATTCTTGTATGACTCGTTCTTCTCAGACAGGTGCATTCACTTATAATCCGGAGATTGAGAAGACTCTTAAGAGGTTGCGACGAGAAGCTAGATCATCCAATATATTGAACTTAGCATCGGATCTATCCGATCCATCCCTTGATTCAGAAGGAGAAGACGAAATGGCAAACCCCGAGAGAACATTGCGAGAACTGGCTGCACCAGATGTGAATCAACAACCACTTTGCATACACTATCCCAAACTAGCTATGGAATTCGAGTTGAAATCTGGGTTGATACATCTGCTACCCACCTTTCATGGTCTTGAGAATGAAGATCCTCATAAGCATTTAAAAGAGTTTCATATAGTGTGTTCTAGCATGAGGCCGCATGGAATAACCGACGATCAAATCAAGTTACGTGCTTTCCCATTTTCTCTAAGTACTAAAGCTAAAGATTGGTTGTTTTATTTGCCTCCAGGTTCTATAACCACGTGGACGGACATGGTCAGACTCTTCTTGGACAAATTCTTCCCTGCATCCAGAGCCGCTGGTATAAGAAGAGAAATTTGTAGTATCAAACAGAGGGACACTGAGACTCTTCACGAGTATTGGGAAAGGTTCAAGCAATTGTGTGCAAGCTGCCCACAACATGGGATATCCGAACAACTCCTCATCCAATACTTCTATGAAGGCTTACTTCCGATGGAAAGAAAGATGATGGATGCTGTAAGTGGAGGCGCCATAGTAAACAAAACCCCTGGTCAAGCTAGGGAATTGATCTCCATTATGGCTGCCAATTCGCAACAGTTTAGGTATAGGCATGATACGTCTTCAAGAAAGGTAAATGAGGTAAATGTGTCTAACCTTGAACATCAAATTTCTAATCTTACCTCTCTTGTGCAGCAGCTAGCTCTTGGAAAAACACAACAGGTGAAGGCTTGTGGGATTTGTGCTGCTCTTAATCACCCTAGCGACATGTGCCCCACATTGCAAGAAGACAATCATGAACACGCCAATGCGGTAGGAGGATTTCCAGGACAACCACAGAAGAAGTATGATCCCTATTCGAATACTTACAATCCTGGATGGAGGGATCATCCTAACTTCAGATATGGCAACAACCCTCAACATGTCCAACAATTCCAGCCTACGCCATCACATCAAATGCCCCAAGCTCCTTCCACTTCAGGTATGCCCCTTGAGGATATTGTTAAGTCTCTAGCTATTAATACCAAACAATTTCAGGAGGAAACAAAGCAGAGCATTCAGAACTTGGAGAATCAGGTAAGCCAACTTGCTTTTGCTATCAATAGGCTAGAAACTCAAGGTAAGTTGCCTTCTCAAACTATCACGAATCCAAAGCAAAGCGTTAATGCAATTACCTTGAGAAGTGGAACAGAATTGCAGGGGTCAGATGAAAAAGGACACCTATCTAATCTTGAAGGAGAGACTAAGAAAGAGATTTCAACTCCGAGCCAGCAGGACAACCAGATTAGAAGGTCCCTAGTCGAGCCATCAAAGGTCACATTGATACCACCTCCTTTCCCCTCCAGATTGGCGAAATCCAAGAAGGAAGCAGAAGAAAAAGAGATTTTGGAAACCTTTCGCAAAGTCGAGGTAAATATTCCTTTGATTGATGCAATTAGACGAATATCGCGCTATGCTAGGTTTCTCAAAGACTTGTGCACTAACAAAAGGAAGCTGAAAGGCAATGAAAAGATTAGTGTGAGTGAAAATGTTTCAGCTATTATTCAGAAGAAGCTTCCTCCTAAATGTAAGGATCCAGGTATGTTTACCATTCTTTGCAAAATAGGTAATCTTGGAATTGATAAAGCCATGTGTGATCTAGGAGCTTCTATCAATGTCATGCCGTTGTCTGTTTATCAACGTTTAAATGTTGGTCCTTTGAAGGAAACAGGTATTATTGTTCAACTTGCTGATAGGTCCAATGTTTATCCTGAGGGAGTTTTGGAGGATGTTTTAGTTCAAGTCAATAGGTTGGTTTTTCCTGCTGATTTTTATGTGCTTGACATGGACGATAGTGATTCAAATCCTTCATCACTGATATTATTAGGGCGACCATTCCTTAAGACTTCTAAAACGAAAATTGATGTAAATGATGGCACCCTCACTATGGAATTTGATGGTGAAGTGATTAAATTTAACATTTATGATGCCATGAAACATCCTAGCAATATCTCTCCTGTTTTTGTTGCGGATGTTATTAACCCATTACCACAGGCACCCAAGCTGGAATCAAGATCCTCATCCGAACATCTGACTGGGAATGTCTAGCTAAAGACGTTAAAGAAAGGCGCTTCATGGGAGGCAACCCATGTCAAAAAAAAAAAAAATGTTTTAGTTTTGTTTTGCTTTAGTTTTGGTTTTTTTTAGTTTTGTTTTGATTTTAGTGTAGTTTTGAACTCGTCGGATCAGCTGCAGCAAGGATACATGTACGTAGATGCCACTTTCCAGAGCTTAAGGGGAGAACTCCAATACCAGGGAAGTACCGGTATTTCCTTTCTCTTATTCTCTAATATGCCTTGTGTTGTTAATTCCTCTTCAATTGTGTTGAAATAGAAACAGTGAGGACACTGTTTAAGCTAAGTGTGGGGGAGAGGATAATAAACTATAGAGAGTAGAGAATTGCTCCATACTTTGAATGTTTGTCCATAAGCAATTTTAAGCCAATTTTTTTCAAAATTATCATGAAATCTGGAGATTGTACTAAATGTTGTAATAAGCATCTACAAATATGGGAAAGTGACTTGTGCAAATGCGTTACTCACCCACTGTTGTGATTAGAATACGTGGTTAAAATTAAGTAGTGAAATCTTTAAGAAACAAATTTACCTTGTATTTAGTTTTAGAATTGGAAGTCTAAGAGTAAGTTGAATCCCTAAGTGAAAAATAAACAAGTTTACTTCTAGGTTATATTAGCTACTGTATAGTTTTTAAAGTTGCTTGTTATAACACTTAGCGAAAAAAAAAAAAAAGAATCAAGCATAGCCATTACTCCAATGATTTAACTAATTGAGTTAAGAGTATTCAAACTTGAATGTTAGAGTGAGGAAGAGTCCATAGGGGTATTTCAAAACCCGGTCACTTGAGTGACGAGCTCGGGATGTGCCGACTCAATGAACTCACTATAACGATAAGGGAGAAAGGCGAAAGTTCATGAAAAGAAGCGGGCAAAAACCCGTCAAAATAGATGCTTGAATAAATCAAAGGAACATGAATGCAAACATTCATTGAATAAAAAAAGACTTATAATAGAAAAGGGAGAAAATCTAAGCAAAGTGCTTATACAATATGCTTTTACTTTATGTTGTAAGGATTATATGTCTGCTAATGTCCAATGAAGTTTAATTGGGTGTTTTTCCTTAATGGATTAAGAATTTACTTTTAGAATAAAAAATTCTTTTGCTAAACATGAGGATTAAAGTTTGTTTTGTTTAGATTAGCTATTAAATTTTGACCATGGTAATTTGATCACAAGAAACCAGTTTGGTTGAAGTAGTAGACATTAAAGTTTCAAGTCATGAACTACACATGAATAGATGCTTAGAATGATGAAAAGAAAGTTTGTATAATCTATGATAGATTTCTCAATTGATCTGATGCAATTGCTTGAGGACAAGCAAGAGTTTAAGTGTGGGGGAATTTGATAAGGCCATTTTATACTCAATCTTTATAGTATAAATTGTGTTAAATTATTATTGATTTTAATGGAAGATAATTGCAAACCTTCCAAGGAAGTTCAGCGTTGTTTGAATCCACCTATGATGGAAGTAGTTAAGAAAGAGATCTTGAAACTTCTTGATGCAGGTATGATCTATCCAATTTCCGACAGCAAATGGGTAAGTCCAATTCAAGTTGTTCCAAAGAAAATAAGCTTAATTGTGATTGAAAACTTTGATGGTGAGTTAATTCCTACTCGGGTTCAAAATGGATTGAGGGCTTGTGTTGATTACAGGAAGTTAAATGCGTCAACTAGAAAAGATCACTTCCCTCTTCCTTTTCTTGATCAGATGCTTGAACGTTTGGCTAGCCATTCTCACTATTGTTGTCTTGATGGTTATTCAGGTTTTCATCAAATTCCAGTGGCACCAGAAGATCAAGAGAAGACTACTTTCACTTGTCCATTCGGTACTTTTGCGTATCGAAGGATGCCTTTTGGGCTCTGCAATGCCCCAACCACATTTCAAAGGTGTATGGTTAGTATATTTTCAGATTATGTGGAGAACATCATAGAAGTTTTCATGGATGACTTCGCTATCTATGGTAACTCTTTTGATTCATGTTTGACTAACCTTACAAAAGTGCTTCAAAGATGTATAGATAAGAATCTAGTGTTGAATTATGAAAAATGTCACTTTATGGTTGAACAGAGTCTCATTTTAGGTCATATTGTATCTTCTAAGGGCTTGAAGTCGATAAAGCTAAGGTAGAATTGATTAAATCTTTACCTTACCCTGTAAGTGTACGGGAAATTCGATCTTTTCTTGGGAGTGCAGGATTCTATCGACGCTTCATCAAGGATTTCTCCAAGATTACTCAACCCCTATGTCGATTGCTACAAAAAGAAGTGACATTTGAGTTCGATGAGGCCTGCAAGAACGCTTTTGACACATTGAGGGATAAGTTAACTTCTGCTCCAATCATCCAACCACCTGACTGGACCCTTCCCTTTGAAATCATGTGTGATGCGAGCAATTATGCAGTTGGAGCAATTCTTGGCCAAAGAGTTGGGAGAGCTTCTCATGTCATTTATTACGCTTCTAGAACATTGGATAATGCTCAATGCAACTATTCCACAACGGAAAAAGAACTCTTGGTTGTTGTTTTTGCATTAGAAAAATTCAGATCATATTTACTTGGTACTAAGGTAATTGTTTACTCTGATCATGCAGCTCTCAAATACCTGCTCGCGAAGAAGGAGGCGAAACCAAGACTTATTCGATAGATACTCTTATTATAAGAGTTTGATATGGAAATACGCGATAGGAAAGGATCTGAAAACTTAGTTGCCGACCACCTCAGTAGAATACTTATCAGTGAAGGATCAACACCAATACAAGATGATTTTCCAGATGAGTATCTCTTTTCTATTCAAAAGACAATTCTATGGTGATAGAGCCATTTTATACTCAATCTTTATAGTATAAATTGTGTTAAATTATTATTGATTTCATAAAAATCATAAGGAAATGGTACTTAATTCTATTATGGTGATAAATCAGGTTAAATGGAGTGAAGGATGCTAATTCAAGTATATCAGAGAAGTCATCTACAACTTGGATCAAGACAAGGAATTACACCACCGGAGGAAAGCACATGAGCATGTATCTGTCTAGAAGGAGGCATGGTTTGAGATCTGGCCATGTTGTAAACCGTGCTACATACTGCAGGAGAAAGAGAGACACGGCTTAGGGCATGGCCATGGTGGAAGCCATGGGAGCAACCATGCTTGGAGCCGTGGTGGAAGCTAGACGTGCCAAGGAGAAGAAATTGTGGAACTTTGAAAGAGGAAGGCACGGCCCTAGGATCTAGCCGTGGTGTAGACCGTGGTACACACTGGACAAGGATGAAGACTTGTTGATTATGCACAGAGGAAGGCACGGTTGGAAATCTAGCCATAGGTGGAGTCGCGGTACACATTGGACACGGAAGATGATACGTGCAATATGCACAGAGGATGGCACGACTTGACCCACGGCGTGTGGTAGGGCGTACCAGGCGGACGAATATTCACTTCTCGAAATCTACTTGGAAAAGGAAAGATATTTTCGTATCTTGCTAGCAAAAGATCACATGCCATTCCTCTAACAATATAAATAGAACCAACCCTAGAGGGTTAGGGCAATCTTTAATCTTTAATCTTCAATTTGGACATCTTTGGATCTTAAAGAACCTTGGATCATCTTGGAGGCAGAGCAGGCAACCGGGTTCATCATGTTTTTACTTTTTATTTCCATTTTTCTTATGAACATGTGTAGCTAAGCTACTTTTCTAGCCAAAGGGTAATAGATGTTTAATTCTCCACGAATTGTGAGGTCTAATTGACTTGTATTTATTCTACTCTTTGTTTTTTGGTATTCATATATCTTCTGATCATTTTGTCATTATTATCTTTGTTGATTGGTATGAATTAGAGCTCTTCTACTTAATTAGCAAGTTAATATATTGTCAACTAGTACGTCAAATTCGTAATTGTTTGATTGTTCTAGTCTCAGTGACACAATAACATGTTTGGTTATAGAATAGATGATCGAATTCATGTTATGGAGGTGTATGATCATGTTTAAATAGGTTATCTTATAATTTACTGGCATGAATTGGTGGTCTCTCTAGGTTTTTAATGCTATTGATAGATTAAATCCTAAGCGCTTGTCTAGGGTTGTCTAATCGATAAGAGAAATAATTCAAAGCGCTTGTCTTGATTATCGAGGAAGTAAGGAGAGATAGGTTGTTAGAGCTTGTTAATAACCATAACCAGTTTATCTAGAACTAAGAATAGAAAACATTTGCATCGATGATCAATTCCTAGAATTAAACTATCTTGATTCCTTTGGCTAGGCTTTTATCAATATTCAATTTTCTTATCTTGTTTCAACTTTATTCAATTCACAAACCAAACCCCCCATTTTTCCTTTTCCTTTTTATTCTCTTTGAATAGAAATATATTTAACCAATCCCTGTGGATTTGACCCTACTCACCACTATATGCAAATCATATAATTGTCTAGGAGTAGGTTTTATTTTTGTTGGATTCGACACCCATCAGTCGCTGGCTAAGTGCTTCTTAACTGGGTAAGCTAGTTTGCCCACTTATGCCTCTTCCTCTGAAGCTGAAGAGGAAGTTGAGGCCAGCGGCGATAAAGACAAGGAAAATGAAGGAGAAAGTGAGGGAGAAATTGAAGAGGAAACCAAGGAAACCACTGAGGAAGTGGAACCAGCCACTGCCAAGGGTGAGGAAAGTGGGGATGAAACAGATGATGAAGATGAGGAAACCAGTTCTGAAGAATGAATGACTTCAAGTTACCTATTTTATTCTACATATTCGAGAAGCTCTTTCTATTGAGCTGGACTCTTTCTTGTTGAATGACTGTAATAATGATTGATATCTATTTACTCTTTTACCTTTCATTTTTGTTGTGTTGAACTTTGTTTCTCTAGGTGCTATCTTGCGAATGCAACTGGTCCCATAACCTTCTTTGGCAAACTTCATCGATATAGATGATCGACATTCTACTAGCTATGCAATTGGTCCATCACCTATTTAATCCCGGGAAGTCTCAGTTCCTTTTCTTTTTATCTCTTTATTTCTCATTACATTCTTGAATGATAAAGACATTGGGGACAATGTCTCAATCTAAGTGTGGGGAAGGGGATACTATAGAAATTTGATAAGGGTTATGCTGAATTGTATGAGTCATTCAAAAATTTCCCCTAATTTTTGTTTTTCTCTTTGTGCTTGATAATCAAATTTTGAAATCATGATTGCAGATTACATAGTATTTTAGCATTTAGTGAATGAATTCCTCTAAAAGAGTGTTGTGCATGTCACCTTTATCTTCTTTGGAACATTGATACTTAGTCAAAGTTATGGGATAAAATCGCTATGAAACTTAAAGATCTTGAGAGCCATGTAATCTTTCATGAAAGGGCAAATGAAATGATTCTCTTAGTGATCCTTCTTAGAAGATCTCTTTAAAGTAATAATTTAATGAAAGCATGTTATACTTGAAAAATAAAGGATTGGTTAGTATGGGTAGGCTTTGGTCCCTCAGAAGAGCGAAGTTTGACTCCGCTACTAACTAGTCAAAATAATAAGTCAAGGTAATAGAGGTTTGATGGGGATCCTTTAAAACCTGGTCACCTAAGGTCGTCTGGCCTGGGATCGGCCGACCGAGGAAATTATCGTAATAAAATGAAATACCATAAAGGCAAAAGTTGAGAGGGTCTTATAACTCGAGTAATTAAGCCTATAGGAACGCCCTCAATTGAGGGGATAACATTCATTAACTTGGGTGACGAGCCTAAGATTATCGGCTGAAAACTCGTTACATGGGTTGCAAGATTCCAAAAAAAAAAAAAAAAGGATGAAACGAGCGTGAACTATTACAAAGAATAAAATCTTTGAAGAGATTAATCAAAAAGAAGGAGGAATTCAAGGGAAACATAGATGCAATGTATTTTCATTATTGATTGCTTCACTAAGAGAGACAATTGAGAAGATATTAGACTTTTTAATGGTAGCTGAAATGTACCACGTTTTTTTGCTTTGATTGATCTTGTGTCTAATTTTGATCATGAAAGCCATTGTTAAAATGACAAGGGTAAAGATTGGTCCACTCTGATTAATCCTAGAAATTTGACTAAAGTATCTTTGTTACAATACTTTCATGATAAGGTGAGAAGCACACTCATTAAATTGAGGGATTGCATTAGCTTTAAAGATTAAAATTCATAAATGCTAATATCTGAGTAGCTTTATTTGGTAACGACAATCATGATTAATGAGAAGTTTGATTAATGTTTTGTTTTGCTTAAGGACAAGCAAAGACTTAAGTGTGGGGAAGTTTGATAAGTCGCAAAATATCCTTATCTAGAATAATGAAATTGTGCTTTAATGTTGAATTTTTAGATGATTTGTTGAAGAAAAGGATGCTTAATGGAATGAATGTTAATTTTAGGATTTTCTAGAGTATTTTGGAGCTAAGGGAAGGAGTTTTGAAGAGTCGGATCAAGTTTAGAAGGAATTGGATACAATGCATGTGAAGAAAAGAATTCTGGAAAGTACACAAGCGAGATACACGCCCATGTACTTTGCTTGTGTACACTGAAGTGGATGTCTGGAAAGTACATGAGTGAGATACACGCCCATGTACTTTGCTTGTGTATACTGAAATGGATGTCTGGAAAGTACACGAGTGAGATACATGCCCATGTACTTTGCCTGTGTATACTGAAGTGGATGTCTGGAAAGTACACGAGCAAAGTACACACCCATGTACTTTGCTTGTGTATCTAAGTTTTGCTGTTGTTCAACAAATACATGACCAAAGTACACACCCATGTACTTTTGCTTGTGTATCTATGTTTTGCTGCTGTGTAACGATGTTTCAAATATACAACCAATGTACACTCCCATGTACTTACTCGTGTATATTCACATAAGGACGCTTGGAAGAAAGCACGAGATACACAAACGAGATACACTACCTGTATATCCACTCGTGTATGTATCCAACCCGGGTACATGTATAAATAGACCGTTAGTTGCCTTAGGAAGGGAGGTTCCGAATTTTGTACTTGCTCTGACACACATAGCAGCAGGGGAAAGAAGATTCTATCAGTTCCAAAGGAGGTTGAAGACCCACGAAGGAGAAGATTCCATCTTTAAGGGCTGTGACTATGAATTTTAATTATTCTTCCCGTAATTGTATTTCTTTTGTCCAATTTATGGAGGAGTAGACTCTAAATCTAGATTTTATTCAAAACCTCTCTGTCATGTGATGAAGATTCGGTTTTTAATGCGAAGTTGTTGACTTTCTTATGATTAATTGCATGCCCTTCAATTGTTTCTTAGATTCATAAATCCAGAATATGAATTTATGCATGATATCATATTAGTTAATTGAGAAATTGCTCTTATGATTAGATTTAATGCAATTAATGAGACTTGATTGTTCTTCTAGAGATAGGAAACAAGAGTCTTCTGTTTACATCGATTATTTTGATGCGAAATCACGCGCTTTATGCAATTCTAGGTTGCTATTAAATAAGGAGAGATCCTATTTGATAAATCTAGGATTAGATAGGTTAATATACTTGAGGAAGTAGTTAACTTGACTAGGGAATTCGACAGTATAAGAAGTCAACTATGCCAATCCTCATAAATCTAATAAATTACATGATAGAGAAGGAGTAGAATAAGATCTAGGTTGCTTTTGCCAATTGATAAATCTTCAGAACCATTGTTGTTAGTGAGTTATTAGTTTTAAGATAGGAGTAATTAAGTTTCAACCAACATATTTAAGCATCGGTTAGATAATAGGAACGAAGTTAGTACTAGTAGTTGGTGTATCTCTATAGGACGACCCTGTACTTGACACTATACTACGTCCATGGTAGGTACACTTGCCTATTGCAACGTAGTTAGAATTAGGAACAGGCATTATAAATATTAAAGCTACGATTGGCAATGATCACTGCACGTTGAAGCTAAAGTGTGAAAGTGTAGTGCATGGATAACAAATCGTGAAGGGGAAGAGTGGTGTTTCAATTGTGAAGTAGAATTGTGTAGTGTGTGCATTTTCGAAAATTGGAGGAAACACAATTATCATTTTTCATATTTGAAATCAGAATTGAAGTGTACATTAAGAAGTCAATTTGAAATTTCGAAACACACATTAAGTCATAGTTAATTGCGTGTCATTTGAATTTGAAATAACTTCTTACCATTTGTGGAGTCATGCACTTATTGACTTGAAGGTGTGTGTGTAGAGTTGTGTTTTTGTACATTTAGTGAAAGGTGTATGTAATTGGTGTTGGTTCTTGTATGTGTTATATAGATACTTGTTGTTGGCGGTGTGAATAATTATGGAACTGTGAGCTAAAGGGGAAGTTGTGTGGCGGTGAGTTGTGTATTTTTGTTCTTGTGTTTAAGTGCTACCCATTATGAAGTTAATTAGTGTGAAACTAAAGCAAGAAAAGAAAAGTTGAGTAGTGGAATTTGAATTCAAACAAAACAATTAAAGTGTGAAAGTAGTTAAACTCATTACTTAACACTTGTGGTTGAATTTAATTCTTAACTACTTAGGAATAATTGTGTATACTTCATTTATTTAACTTTATTTGAAGTACTAAGAATTATTTATTTGTGCTTCAATTATTTCACTTGACTTTATTTGAAGTACTAATAAACATTTCTTGTATTGGTTGAGTGTGAGCACTATAGGTGTGTGAGGGTGTGTTGTCGTGGTGTGATGAAGTGTATTGTGGTTGTTGATGTTAGTAAGCAAAAATGTCAAGTGAGTTATATTTTTCTACTAAGGTATTGCATCGGGATATGACTTCTTTTCTAACCATTGATGAGGGACAAAGAGAAAACGTGTTCCATACTTCTTGTAGGGTACAAGGAAACTTGTGCGTAATCATTATTGATGGTGGTAATTGTACTAATGTTGTAGCTGTATCATTAGTATCTAAGTTGAAACTTGAAACCATCCCACATCCTAAACCCTATACATTACATTGGTTAAATGATCAGGATAGTCTTTGTGTGACCCAAAGGGCTAAGGTACCCTTTAGTATAGGGGACAAATACTGTGATGAGCTTGAATGTGATATTCTTCCTATTTGTGCATCCCATATATTACTCAGTAGACCATGGTTGTATGACAGGATGGTATTACATGATGGGTATAGAAATACTTAAATGTTCAAAAAGTATGGTAAACATATAGTATTGAACCCTATGTCGCCATCAGAGGTCCTGAAGATGCAAAGACAGATAAAACAACCTTCACAGATTCTTGAGGATCATAGCCACATGATCAAACCTTTAGACGACCAAACGGTAAAGACGCAGGTATGCCAACCTTCAAAGGTTCTTGAGGGTCTAGTGACACGAGCCAACCCTTAGAGCATACAATTTATCAGATAATGATGTGCTAACCTTTAGAGGATCTTGATGATCATAGTTAGACGAGCAGACCACTAAAGAGCCAAACTGTTTAGAGAAAATTGTGTTCACCTTCAGAGATTTTAGAGGGTAATGAGCAGTTGGGCCAACTATTAGAAGACCATGAGGATCAGTAACATACAAATGAGTTAGAAAAGGAGGAAATGGTTTCAGTGGAATAGGTTGATACAGGGGTGACTTTAGTGGATAATGGAGCATTATTTGTCTTGCAGATGAGATACTCCTAGAAATGGAGGAGAGAAAACAATCACCACCCGTGGTATTTCAGATTTTGGGATTCTGTAGTGATATTTCTTCAGGTGGCTTGCTAGGAGGAAATAGAGTCTCTACTGCATTTGATCTGTCAGATTTGAGGACAAATCTTTTTGAAGCCCTAGGAGATGATAGGAATCAAAATCCGACAAGGCATATCATTAGGGCAAGAACAAAGGGATTTCGAATCTTAGCGATGAGGGCTCATTTTGTGAAAATCGACCTTGGAATTATTCACTTACTAACCTCTTTTATCTTATTCATGTATTATATATTCTAACAGGCACACTGATCATATTTTATAGGGCGATGGACAAACTCACTTAAACTCAGCTTACAGGTTATCCATGGACCGACCTGAATGATACGAACCATGCCAACCCGTGACGAAACCCAATACCAATACGTTCGGAAATTCGTTGCCTAAGACGCCTAAACACCTAAAGTGGAAACCGCGACCCGTTGTTTATAAGCGAGACAAGAACCTTGGTATAATAATGAAGACGCCACAATCGGGATGGAAGACCGATTGATAAGTCGGGATGAACGCCACGGAAATCAATTCGATAAGTTCAGTTTAGTTCATGAAGAACCAAGAGAGGTGCCTCTCAAAAGTGTTTAATGTCCAAGATCTAAATTCTAATCTGTTCTAAACCCTAGGAGCTTTTATACTAGGGTTACAATTCGTGTAAAAAAACAAGTCCAAAACGACGTAGTTTAGTTAAGTAACATAAAAACGCGGAACAGAACAAGCTGGCTGACAGGGGATACACGGCCGTGTACATGACCGTGTACTGGGTCGTGTACTGTTCTGTGCAACTTCTGGCAATATACACGCCCGTGTACTTTGACCGTGTATCGTTCTGGGAAACTTCTGGCAACATACATGCCCGTGTACTTTGGCCGTGTATCTGTCTGTGCAATCTTGACTCCATACACGGCCGTACCTTTCAACCGTGTATCTATCTGTGCAATCTTGAGCGTCCTACACGGCTGTGCCTTGAAAGTACACGCCCTCTTCATCCCATATCCGGTGTGATTTGTATAAGAGTAAGAGTCTTCCCATGGTTGTTTTAATCCATGCCAACTTCATGAGTGCCCCAATCCTTCCTGGCTTCATGGACAACCTTTATCAACCCGTTAAGTGCTTTCTTGAGTCGTTTCGCTCGACTTCTTGTGATCGGTCCAAGCGGCACTTCAAGAGGATCCACATTCCTTCTTCCAGCTTGACTCTCATCATGGATCTCATCATTCCCCTCCTCTTGAAAAGGATTTATCCTCAAATCGTCACCTACATCAAAAGGACTCAGATCAGTAACATTAAATGTGGCACTTACTTGATACTCACCAAGCAAATCTATCTTGTATGCATTGTCGTTGATGCGCTCAAGAACTTGAAATGGTCCATCTCCTCTAGGAAGTAGTTTGGATCGACGCTGCACGGGAAACCACTCTTTACGCATGTGAACCCAAACCCAATCTCCAGGTTCAAAAACAGCTTGTCGACGACCCTTGTTGGCTTGTTTCACATATTTCTCTGTTCGTCGTTCAATATTCATCCTTGCTTTCTCATGGATCTGTTGAACAAATTCGGCTTTCTTCTTGCCATCTAGATTAACATACTTAGAAATAGGAAAAGGTGATAAATCCAAAGGAGTTAGTGGATTAAAAACATACACAATTTCAAAAGGAGAAAATTTAGTAGCAGAATGCACTGTACGGTTATAAGCAAATTTAACATGCGGCAAACAATCCTCCCAACTCTTAATATTCTTTTTAATTATAGCCCTCAACAAAGTAGATAAAGTTCGATTCAGTACCTCAGTTTGGCCATCAGTCTATGGATGACAAGTAGTAGAAAACAATAACTTAGTTCCTAACTTAGCCCACAAAGTCTCCCAAAAGTAGCTTAAGAACTTAGCATCCCTATCTGATACAATTGATCTAGGCATACCATGCAATCGCATAACTTCCCTAAAGAATAAATTAGCAATATTACAAGCATCATCTGTTTTGTGACAAGGAATGAAATGTGCCATTTTAGAAAACCTATCAACAACTACAAAAACAGAATCCCGACCATGTCTAGACCTGGGTAATCCTAACACAAAGTCCATAGAAATATCTACCCACGGCTCATGCGGAATGGGAAGTGGGATGTAAAGCCCTTGAGGTTGGACTCTAGATTTCGCTTGCTTACGTGTGACACATCGCTCACAAATCCTCTCAACATCTCGTTTCATGTGAGGCCAATAGAAGTGTTCTGCAATACCCTAATGTTTTTGCTACTCCAAAGTGTCCTATTAAACCTCCTCCATGAGACTCCCTCACAAGTAATTCTCTTAAAGAACAAATTGGAATGCACAGTTTACTCTCCTCAAACAAGAATCCGTCATGTTTATAAAATTTTCCATGTCCACTCTTCTCACACTGCACATACTCCTCACAAAAATCCCGATCAGCAACATATAATTCCTTAATGTGTTCAAAACCAAGCAGTCTAGAACTAAGAGTAGAGATAAGAGTATACCTTCTAGAAAGTGCATCAGCAACGACATTCTCTTTACCTTGCTTGTAGTGGATGACATATGGAAAGGTTTCAATGAACTCCACCTAACGAGCATGCCTTTTGTTCAGCTTGTGTTGCCCCTTCAAATACTTCAAGGATTCATGATCAGTGTGGATCACGAACTCTTTCGGCCAAAGGTAATGTTGCTACGGCTCCAGGGCTCGAACCAATGCATATAGCTCCTTGTCGTAAGTAGGGTAATTCAAGGTTGCCCCACTTAGGTTTTCGCTAAAGAATGCAATCGGCCTTCTCTCCTGCATAAGCACTGCTCCAATACCTAATCCTAAAGCATCACACTCAATTTCAAACATTTTAGCAAAATTAGGTAAAGCAAGTAACGGTGCCTGAGTCAACTTATTTTTAAGCATCTGAAAGGCCTTCTCTTGTTGCTCTCCCCAACTGAACCCCACGTTCTTCTTAATTACCTCAGTAAGTGGTGCTGCAATGGTGCTGAAATCCTTTACAAATCTCCTGTAAAAGCTCGCTAGTCCATGGAAACTCCGCACATTACTTACATTGGTTGGACTAGGCCATTCTTGGATCGCACGAACCTTTTCTTCATCAACCTGTATTCCCTGCGCACTAACAACAAAACCAAGAAAAACAAGTTTGTCTGTGCAAAAAGTGCACTTCTTGAGGTTAGCATATAATTGTTCCTTTCGAAGCACTTCTAAAACGTCCCTCAAGTGTGACATATGATCTTCCAAACTTTTGCTGTAAATAAGAATGTCATCAAAATAGACAACCACAAATTTCCCAATAAATGTCCTCAAAACATGGTTCATAAGTCTCATAAAAGTACTAGGTGCATTAGTTAACCCAAAAGGCATTACTAACCACTCATACAATCCATATTTTGTCTTAAATGCAGTTTTCCATTCATTACCTTCTTTCATTCTAATTTGGTGGTATCCACTTTTCAGATCAATTTTAGAAAAGACACTAGAACCATGTAACTCATCTAACATATCATCTAAGCGAGGAATGGGATGACGATACTTTACCGTGATGTTGTTGATAGCGCGACAATCAACACACATTCTCCATGTCCCATCCTTCTTAGGCACCAAAATCACCGGCACTGCACATGGACTCATGCTCTCTCTCACGTACCCCTTCTCCATTAATTCATCGACCTGCCTTTGGAGTTCCTTTGTCTCCTCCGGATTGCTCCTGTAAGTTGGTTTGTTTGGAATCGATGCTCCGGGTACAAGGTCAATTTGGTGCTCAATACCTCGAACAGGAAAGACATCTTCAAAGTCCTGCACAAGAGACACAACCACACTAGGCAAAGAGTTAGATAAGTCGTTAGTAGTCAAACATGTTTCCTTAAAAACCAGCAACATAGGTTGCCTCATCACTAACGCTCTCCTCACTACACTCGCTTTTGCCACACAACTCTCCTTTTGCAAGGCTGCCCTCTCCTTTTCACTCACCACCAAAGTTGATTTCCCTTCAACTTGGCCTCTCACACTCTTTCCAGCCTTCCTCTCCTTTTCCTTTTGATCTTGACTTTTATATTCCTTTTTCTTCTCATTGTCTTTTGCTCTCTCACTCTCACTCTGCTTTTCACTCACCTTGTGTTTTGCAAATGACTGTTGTAGCTGCAACTGATCCTCATACACTTGTTTAGGTGTTAAAGGTTTAAGGTTAAAACTTTTCCCTTGGTGAACAAGCGTATACTTGTTAGAAAAGCCATCATGAACAACCTTCCTGTCAAATTTCCATGGCCTCCCCACAACACATGACATGCTTGCATTGGCACTACATCACATAACACCTCATCCTCATACCTTCCAATGCGAAAACCAATCAAGGCTTGCCTACTCACCTTAGTCTCACCACTATCATTCAACTACTGCAATTTATATGGACTAGGGTGTAACAGTTTTGAGCCCCAACCTCTCAACAATAAAATTGTTCACTACATTGGTGCAACTCCCTCCATCAATGATCAAACTACAAATGTGATCTCCTAAATAACATCTAGTATGAAATATATTTTCTCTTTGCACCTTTCTTCTTCCTTTACCTGCACATTCAGCGTTCGCTTTACTACTGCCACTAGCCTTCCCATTGCAGGCTCCTCATCATCATTAAAATCCTCTAACAGTGGCATATCATCTTCTTCACTATCCCCCTCAGTCTCATACTCACCATCATCACGTAAAATCATGACACGCCTATTTGGACATTGACTAGCAATATGGCCTCTACCTTGACATTTAAAACATCTAATGTCATGATTTCTAAAAGTAGAAGATTTAGGGTTACCTTGATTACTAGGAGTAGAACCCGCTTGTCTCAGCTCTCCTTTTGGTTTAGTGGGTAAAGCCTTTTCTTCCTTCTTCCATTGATTAGTCTTCCAAGTAGATGAACCATTACCCTGTTGCAACCGTGCATTGCTACTACCTCTCCTCTTGTGCTAGTTCTCAACTTTTATAGCCATGTGGATCATATCCTCCAATTCTACATAATGCTGCAATTCAACAACATTTTGGATTTCTCTATTCAACCCAGCAAGAAATCTAGCCATTGTAGCCTCTCTATCCTCTTCTACATTCACCCTAATCTTAGTGACTTCCATCTCCTTGAAATACTCATCTACACTTCGGCTTCCCTGCCTCAGAGTTTGCAACTTATTGTGCAATTCACGATAGTAATACGCAGGTACAAACCGCTTCTTCATCACTCTCTTCATCTCTTCCCAAGACTCAATAGGTGGCTCACCACTCCTTCTATTCAACATTAGTTGATCCCACCACACTATAGCATAATCCGAAAACTCAATAGCAGCAAGTTTTACCTTCTTTCTCCCACTATAGTTATGATAATCAAACACCATCTCCACCTTTTTCTCCCACTCTAAGTACGCCTCGGGATCATTCTTCCCTTGGAAAGGAGGAATCTTCATCTTTATGCTACTCAATTGATCATCCTCTCTATTCCTCTCTCCTCTATCTTCCCAGTCTCTGGTTCCTCTATTCCGACCATTATATCCTCTATAACTCCCAACAGAAGGCTCATCAAGGTCATCATCCGACATCTCATCTCCACCCCTCGGTACTCTCCTAGAACGACTCTCCCTCTTACGCCCTTGGAATATGTTTGTGGATTGTTCTAGCCTTTGCTCTACCGTCTTATGAATTTGTTCCATTCCCTCTTGGAACATCCTCTTCATTTCTCCCCTCAACGCCTCAATTACTAACCTAGCATCAAACCTTCCCCTATCACCTTCAAGAGAATGTTGTCTCGACATAGTTCCTACAAAAAAGATTAGTACAACACAAATTTATATATGATTAAACCTCACAATACACTCCCTTACGTGTTTCGCTCAAATGATGATATCACACAGTCACTCGTGTATGCTCACAAATAATGATGATATCAACTCACCAATTTCCTCTTCTTAATTCTCTTGGAACTAACCCGAACTACACCAAATTTCCTTCCGTAGAATTCAAAAAACCAACTCTAGGGTTCGTAAAATTTCTTCTCCATTTTCTATCCGAATTTTTTTTTTGTCTCTGTTTTTGGCTTTTGATCACATTTCTCTTTTCCTTCTTTCCCTTCTTCTTTTTTTTTTTTTTTGCCGTGATTTTTTTTTTTACAATCAACTAGTAAATACTACACTATCAAAAGACAATTAATATTGCAGAATTGAATGCTAACAATGGATATGAACGATTGGAGTTAGGGCTTGATGTTTCGACAAACCTAAGCTCTAATACCAAACTGATACGAACCACGCCAACCCGTGACGAAACCCAATACCAATACGTTCGGAAATTCGTTGCCTAAGAAGCCCAAACACCTAAAGTGGAAACCGCAACCAGTTGTCTATAAGCGAGACAAGAACCATGGTATAATAATGAAGACGCCACAATCGGGATGGAAGACCGATTGATAAGTCGGGATGAACGCCACGGAAATCAATCTAATAAGTTCAGTTCAGTTCATGAAGAACCAAAAGAGGTGCCTCTCAAAAGTGTTTAATGTTCAAGATCTAAATTCTAATCTGTTCTAAATCCTAGGAGCTTTTATACTAGGGTTACAATTCGTGTAAAAAACAAGTCCAAAACGACGTAGTTTAGTTAAGTAACATAAAAACGCGGAACAGAACAAGCTGGCCGACAGGGGATACACGGCCGTGTACATGACCGTGTACTGGGCCATGTACTGTTCTATGCAACTTTTGGCAATATACACACCCGTGTACTCTGACCGTGTATCATTCTGGGAAACTTCTGGCAACATACATGCCCGTGTACTTTGGCCGTGTATCTGTTTGTGTAATCTTGACTCCATACACGGCCGTGCCTTTCAACCGTGTATCTATCTGTGCAATCTTGAGCATCCTACACGGCCGTGCCTTGAAAGTACACACCCTCTTCATCCCATGTCCGATGTGATTTGTATAAGAGTAAGAGTCTTCCCATGGTTGTTCCAATCCATGCCAACTTCATGAGTGCCCCAATCCTTCCTGGCTTCATGGATAACCTTTATCAACCCGTTAAGTGCTTCCTTGAGTCGTTTCGCTCGACTTCTTATGATCGGTCCAGGCGGCACTTCAAGAGGATCCACATTCCTTCTTCCAGCTTGACTCTCATCATGGATATCATCACTGAACCAGCAATAAGTTGGGCCGACGAATCCTATGGAAGAGTTCACATGATGAAGACTATTTTATTTTATTTTGTAATTGTTATTTGGACTATTTTATGTTGTATTTTCTTTTAGGACACTTTCATTTTTTATTGTAATTGTCATTTAGGACCAGCCACCATAAAAGTGGCATAGTTGTAATTTTGTGCATTTTCTAACCCTAAAGGGAGCAAGTATAAATACTTACTTATAGTAGGGTTTGAGGAGGCAAAAAATTTTCGGAATGGACATCACATTTTCTTGAGAGGGCTTAGGGTTTCCCTAGTTCTATTTTCTCTTATCAATTTCAATTTCCAAGAGTTAAAGTTGTGGCGAGTGCAACAAAGGGCAATTGTGAGTAATATCAATTCCTTCTTAGTTGTGTTTCCTTTTCATCACTACTGAGTCATAACTACGGTTGAATTGGATGTTCTTGGTCAAATTTTTGATTGCATTTGTAATCAATTATCAAGTTATGAGATTGAATGGTTTTAGCATTTGTTATCATCATCAATGTTTGAATCATTTTGTGACGTGAATTGGTCATTGTTAGAAGAGGAGAATCACGAAATTAGATCTTGTTATCTTGGTGTATTTCGTTTGTAATTATTATTAATTGGAGAAGTTTATCATTATTGGTTTGTTGATTGCATTTTTGAACCTTCAGATTTCATCAAATTTCCATTAGGGTTTACGCAATTTCATAGTCTAATTGAACCGATTCATATGTGTGAGTTAGGGTTGTTTCTTTGATTCATTTGCATGTGCTTGGGCTTAGTTTTGAGCACATCATCTTTCTGGTATCAGAGCATCATCATATTTGGATCTAAGATTTATTACATCCTAATTGTATAATTGGTTACATTCATTGGAAATTGATGCCATTGTTCATAAGATTAAGACTAGTTTGATTGACATTGTTTGATTGTCTTTCAAATTGGCTTTATATGTGCTTAATCTTGGTTTTAGGCACATCATTCAAGGTGGAGCAAATTTTTACGTGACCCTAATTGAAATAGAAGGTCTAAATGATGTATTTCATGAAATGAATTATCACAATAATATATTTCTCAATGAAGATCACTAATACTCTTGAATACCACATGAAATAGTACAAAAATTTAATAAGAACAATGACCGTAATTCCACCTTCCAAAAGGATTGATTTCATGATTAAAAAATGTGCAAAATGGAGGACTAGAGATCAAATCTAAAACTAACTCAATTAAGCACTAATAATTTGAATAACAAGGAACCAAATCTGACTAAGAAATGTTCCAATCCAACCTTAGTTATTACACACTAGAGAAGAAAAGAAAACACAACAATTAGAAATTAATATAGCTCACAATTTCAACTCTTAGGATTAAAATTGATAAAAGGAAATTGAAATAGGATAACCCTAAGCTCTCTCACGTAAAGTGATGTGTTTTAATATGTCCTCAAAACCCTATTTAAGTAAGTATATATACTTGCTCTCTTTAAGGTTAGAAAGTCTACAAAATTACAACTATGTCACTTTTAAAGTGGCTAGTCCAAAATGAAAATTACAAACAAATGAAAGTGTCCCAAAAGAAATTACATCAAAAAATGGTCCAAGCAAATAACAAATATAAAAAAAGAAATTAGCCTTCAAGATGCTAGTCCTCAAGGTACTTTCGAATTGAGTCATAATGAGGATCTCGACTCACTTAAAAGTATAGGTGATTTGGCACTCTATAGGACTGTTAAGTGAACCTACCGGAATGCATAACAGTTATAAGGTAGGCATGAAGAAATTAAGTTAGCTTCCTCAGGATTAGATTTCTCATGTATGATTCTCAAAACTAAGTTGTGTAGACCTTTAGCTCGGGCCCTCGTGATAAGTCCTAGAGGAATCTGATTCCATCACCTAAGATGTAATCGATCTTAAGTATCTAATTTAATTGCTCTGATACCAAAAGATGAAGTGCCTAAATGGGATTTAAGCACATGCAAAACCAATCCAACTAACAACCCCAAAAGACAAGGCCAATTCGGATTACTTTTAGGGCAATATTGCACCGTGAACCCTAAATGCAATCTTAGATCCGAATGTTAAAATTCATAAAATTTTTAATACAAAGAAGTATTTCTCAATGAAGATCACAAACTATACTTGAAAGGCCCTGTGATTACCACTAAAAAATCAATAAGAACAATAACCATGATCCATCTTCAAAGTGGATTGATTTCACGGTTCAAGAAATGTGCATAATAGATGAATGGAAAACAAATATGAAAGGAACTCAATAAAGCACAATATTTTCAAATAGTAAGGAACTAAATCTAACCAAGAAATGTTTCAAGCTAACCCTAGATATGACACACTAGAGAAGAAAAGAAAACACGACAAATAGAATTTGATATAACTCACAATTTCTCTTTGTTGCACTCGTCACAATTCTAACTCTTAGGATTGAAATTGGTAAAAGGGATTGAACTAAGATGAACCTTAAGTTCTCTCATGTAAAATGATGTGTGTGTATTCTAAAAATTCTCTCTCAAAACCCTACTTAAGCAAGTATTTATACTTGCTCCCTTTAGGGTTAAAATGTTCACAAAATTACAACTATGTCACTTTTAGGGTGGCCGGTCCTAAAAGACACTTACAAGCAAATGGAAGTCTCCCAAAAGAAAGATTACAACATAAATAGTCCAAAGAAATAATTATAAATAAAAATAGTC
Source organism: Laguncularia racemosa (assembly GCA_037954665.1). Classification (NCBI taxonomy): domain Eukaryota; kingdom Viridiplantae; phylum Streptophyta; class Magnoliopsida; order Myrtales; family Combretaceae; genus Laguncularia; species Laguncularia racemosa. The sequence continues at coordinate 954,031 of JBBMOL010000169.1, forward strand.
TTCGTCTTACTAGCTCTTTAATAGGATTCATTGGCTCAACTCATTGCCGGTTTAGGTTGGTCCATAGATAACCCACAAGTTGAGTCTTAGTGAGTTTGTCTATCGCCCTGTAAAGCATGATAAGTGTAACTATTGGAATATACAATACATGAATAAGAGAAAAGAGGTTAGAAAAAAAATAATTATGGGGTTGATGTACTCACAATGGGCCCTCATCACTAAGATTTGAAATCCTTTAGCTTTTTCCCAAATGATAGGTCTTGACGAATTTTGATTCCTATCACAGTATCATGTTTCTCTTTAGTCCTTGTGATGCATGAACCCTAGGTATGTTAAACCTAGAACCCGATGTACACTATTTGAATCAATTCCCTGAGGATCGTCTCGAAAAAGTAACACGGAACTAGACCCCACTCACACTTGTTGCCTAAGTTATTAATTAAGGGTTTTCTATAGTAATTTGGTTGAGGAATTCCTAAAGGTGAGTTCTTTTGCAAAGAACAAAAGAGGGATTCATGTTCCACGAAAAGAGTGTTTATAAAATTTCTATTCAATGATAAGTTGTCTTTGGCCAACCCTTACATGGCTTATATAAGGTATACATGTAACAATATAAAAACTTAAATTTCCTAATCTAATTTGCTTCTTTATCCTTACGTGAACCGAGTAAGTAACTAATTATTCTAAATTACAAACCAAAAGCAAATACTAAAACAAACATAACAACAAAAACTGCAAGTCTTTTTCCTTTTTGGTTCAACATACAACATATGATCTAGGACTTCAATTCCTTGCATTCTTTCATGGAAACATAAATCACAATAATAGGTGTTGGTTCTCCTTTCATGTAATTTGATTCCTTGGCTTCTAGGTTGATACGCTCAGAATGTATATAAAATAAAAGCGTAGTAGCAGCAAGTGCACTGGTCGTATCAAGTAATAGAGTGGTGACAAGTAAGGTTGTCGATCCCTCGAGAAACCAATAGAGTACTAGACCTATGGCAATTCTTATCAATATCTAGGTGATTAAAAAGGGGTTTTGAAATGTCTAAGCTAAAAATTTAACTTAAAGCAAACAAGGAGAATTTTATGAAGAATCTATCAATTATGAACGAGGGAAATTAGAATTCACCCTAGATTCGTTAAACAAACTGCTACCATGTTATATCAACTAGTGGTTATAAGGTTATTTAAGTGAGTTTAGAAAATCCTTTTTAGGGAAGTTAACCTTAAATCAATTAGTTGGCTTCCGCATCTCCAATTAACCAAGGAATCAAAATTATGTTCATACACGTCCCGATGCTATAAACAACTAATTCCCTAAATCAATTAACCCTAATCCCTTAGTGATTAATTAACAAGAAACATTGCATTGCACCCTCTATAAACTCTAATTAAACCAATTATCGCAACTCCCGTATTGACAATCAGTCTAATTAAGAATTCCTAACAAATCCTAATCAACTCCTATATCAAAAGGATTTCTAACAATTATAATCGGAGACCAATTATAATTGAAGTCAAAGGAATTACAATCATGAATAATCCTAATAATTCCTAATCATATATCATGGCTACAATTATCCTTTTAAAATTCTAGGGTTTCATCCAATTTCATAACGAAAAGACTTAGTAATTCATGAAGATAAGACATGATTATGATTCAAGGAGATTTGTGCAAAAGAAATCATATTCAATAGTTGGATCAAATACTTGAATTGCATATAAGAGATAAAGTTCATAAAGCACCAATTCAACAATACAAATTAAACGTTAATTGCAAGGAACTCCACAAATCCTTCACAAAGGATGATAATCTCTACCAAGATCACAAATTTTTCTCCAAGATTTGATCTCCACAATTGACCAAAGATCCCCTACAAATCAACCTAAAACTAGGTTAAAACTACTTTAAGAACAAGAAAATTGACCAAAGATCCCCTACAAATCGACCTAGGACCTACATATATGCAAGGGGAGGTGAGGAGATGCAATTAAAACAAAACCGGCCCAAGGCCGGCTATCTTCATTTAAGTCGGCCATAAAGGCCGGTGGTGTTGCATGGAAAGCCGGCCATAAAGGCCGGCAGCTTTGAATGTCATTTTGCCGGTCGAAATGGCCAGCGGAGCTCCAAAGTAGGTTGGCCTTTTAAAGGGCGGCAGCCTTGGTTTTTCCTTTGCCATCCTTCAATCTTTTCATGCTTCAATTTATATGCAGTCTCTCCAAATTGATTAAGCTTTGAACTTAAAGTCCTCCAACATCTGAAATGTAAAAATAAACATGATTAAGTACCATTTCCTTGTGATTTCTCTAAAATCAATAATGAATACTTGCAAATTGCTTAATGAATTATGAGTAAAATATGCCTTTATCAACTTCCCTACAATTAAACTTGTACTTGTCCTCAAGTAAAATAAAACCAGAAAGAAATCCATCCTAGAAAGTACAAAATTTTTCATTATCATACATACTTGAACATCCGTCATCTCTACTTCTGATTCACTACTTTGTGATGCCCACCACTTAAACCAAATTGGGCATATGTGATTAGAGTACTATACTCAAAATTAACCAACTAATCTAGAGAAAACAAACTTCAATCCAAGCATTTAACCTAAGAATTCTTATTCCAAAAGTAGTATTCAGTTCTAAAGGAAAAACACCCATTTAAACTTCACTGGCAATTAGCAAGCATATGATCCTTCCCATCACTTCTTTAAACTGGTCAACATAAAATGAAATCATATGGTATCAATTCCTTTCCTAGATATTCTCCCTTTTTATTATAAGTCCAATCTAACTTATTGATGAGCATTCACTAAAGCTCTATTTTTTTTCTCTCTCTCTCTTTTTTTTTTTTTTTTTTACTATAAAATAAGTTCATGTATTGAACTTTTGCTTCTCCGCCCTTATTGCTATAGTGAGATCACTGATTCGACACATCCCGGGCTCATCACCCAAGTGACCAGGTTTTAAAGGGACCCCATCGAAACTCTCCTCACTCTAGCATTCAAGTTTGGATACTCTTAACTCAATTACCTGAGTCTTTGGAGTAAGGTAACTTATTTTATTTGAATGCTATACAGAATTAAGACTTTTTTTTATAAGGGATCACTAAGTGAGGAGTTTCCCTTACCTCTTTCATTAGATGTTGAAAAGCTTTCAAAGCAACTTTCAAGAAGATATACTAGCTAGAGAAGAGACTCGAAGTAGACCTGTTTATCTTTTACAAGAGGACTCAATAGACTCTTAAACTTCAAATTATAAGGCTAAAAACTAGGTAAATTTGATTTCTAAAGATTTTATTCATTAATTTTAACTAAGTACAAGAATCACAACAGTGGTGAGTAAGGCATAATAATGAGTTATTATTTTTAATAAATCATAAACATATATATTTTTTTTTTGGTATAATCTCTAGATTTCCATCAAAAGTTTTGAAAAAATTGGCCTAAAAATTGTGAGATAACTCAGGGACAAATATAGTTCAAGATAATGGAAGAGTATGATCATCAAAGCATAGAACATGCAATACTCATCTCAACTTTAATACCTACATTCCCTTCCCCACACTTAAGAATAGACAGTGTCCACATTGTCTCACATCAATGCAAATAACAAAATAGGAAGAAAATAAGACAAAAGGAACTGGTACTTCCCTGGTATAACATGTAGAAGCCATATTTAAATCCCATCAAAGTTGAAGTTGGAGAGATTGGTCCTTGTGAACATTCACCTTGCATTTTCCTAAAAACAATTAAAAGAAAACCAACGAAACACAATAAAGTAAACGTAAATATGGGCTGCCTCCCATAGAGCACTTGTTTTATAGTCATCAGCCTGACTATCGGGGTCTATCATCTTAGCTTAAATCAAGGAGTTTGTTGAATGAAATCATAATCACTCAAATTTAAAAATCCCTTTTTCTGACTCTCTGTACGATCAAGTAGACAAGTGCACCTATTGATTGTAATAGTATAGAGTTGAGTTCAGGTATCGCCTCTTCAAGGACCAGCAAGTACTAATACTAACTCTAAACCAACTATCTAACCGTACAAATTCAAGATGTTTAGTTTTAAATTTAAAATATTTAACAATTCCTATAGCAATTAAAAATAACACTATAACTTGATTATTAATATGGGATAACTAAGAACGTCCCTACCCTTACTACTCCTCTAATTATCATGTAACTTCACCCCTTCAATAAATGAGTTAACGATCAATGGTTATCTCTAAACCGCAGGAGTATCTAACACTAAGCTAATGTTCTTCCCAGAATTATTAGCTCCTAACCCTAATCGCTTTGATAAAGATCCCTCTTCTATCAAAATCAACTAGAATTGCATTAACACTCTTGAACCCTCAATTAGATCAAATTATCTAATTTAATATAATACGGAAAATTCACGTTCTCTATCCCTAGATTACATACGAATTCCTTTATCCATGTAAGATCTATTCAAACAAGAGATTTCCCAATCATCTTCTACGAAATCAATGCAAACTCAATGCTGGCCATACATCAAATTAGCAACACTACATGAACAACATGAATAAATTTAGAGAATTCCAATATTCATTAACTATGCAATCAATCCCATATTACATGACAATTAGAATTCATAAGGTTCGGGTATGAAACAACTAGCCACTAAGGATTTTCAAGATACAACTCAATGAAATAGAATGAAAAAGAAAGAGAAAACCCCTGTGCATGAGCCCTCCGGTGTCATCTTCTCCCTTTTCTCATCCCTTCATCTCCTCTTTTTTTCGTCCCTTCGGCCTCTCGGCCTCCTCCTTGGAACTCTCCTTCGTCCTCTCTTCTCTCCTCCTTTTTCCCCCTTTTCCTCTTCTCCTTTCTCTCTCTTCAAAGACGACTACCTAGGGTAGCTTCCTCTCTAGCGTGTAGGAGATATCCTTCAAATATGGACGAAGATTTAAAATCGATTTGAAGATATCTTTCCTTCGATAGAAACACGGTCATACTACACGGGCGTGTAGATAAACCGTGTATCTCTCTAAATCAGTGAACTCTGGGTGTGTATATCCCACACGGCCATTTGTAATAGCCATGTATGCCTCTGTCTTCTTTGTTCTTCGTACACGGTTGATTACACGAGTGTGTAACTCAACCGTGTGTCCTCCTCAATGTTTTCTTATGCACGATTGGGTTACAAGGGTGTGTATTCCAACCGTATACCGGTCTGTCCGGAAAACTCTTCCTCCACGCTGATTTACGGGTGTGTATCCGACCTGTGTAGTCTCCTGATTCCTTCACACGGCTGTGTATATCTGCTGTTCCTTCCAAAAAGTATTTTTCTTCTGTATTCCTCTCCGATTTCAATCCAAATCGATATCTCTTCTCAAAATAGTGGTCCTCATCCCTGAAACTGAAATATTTCTATTTTAAGTATCAAAATTCTTCAAGATAACATCAAATTATTACACAAACAAATAGAATTCATCTAAAATACAAGTGTTAATTTATACTTATCGAGTTTAAACAACTCCTCCAACACCATCATCTTCAAATTAATGATTCCAAGCTTCCTTCCATGGTATGGTGCCCTTCTTTTCAGCTTCCACCGATGTTTTGTAGGTGGATATCAACAAACTTACCTGTTGGATGTCTACCCTTGACCACCCCAGGATTTCCCTATGTTCATCCAATTGGCCTTGAATCTGTTGCTGCAATTCTCTTGTCATAGGCACTGGATTAATGTGAGGCCAAGGATTTCCTGAATTCAGACACTCATAATCAAACAATTGGTTAGAAAAGACATTAGGTTCAAGTGTCTGCGTGGGCATCAGTGTCAGCACTGGTGGCTTCTCATAGTGGTCCATCTTCTCGAAAGCAACAACATTTTCAGTCTGGGGTACTTGCTCACAGCCTTTGTTTTCTTGCTTATCCTCATCTCCCTAATCATCTATCTCATTCAAGACAGCTTCAAGAGTGATTTGCCCTACATCTTCCTCCACATCATTGTTAGTAATTTCACCCTCAGCAGATATGTTAGAATACATTGCTTTCTCATTAGACAAAAACACAGGATCATACATATTAAATGTTACTTGGTCATTTAGTGCTCTAAAGGTGAGCTTACCTTGTCCTACATCAATTAGAGCTTGAACTTGTGGCTAGGAATGGTCTACCCAAAATGAGTGGAATGTCCTCATCTTCTTCCACATCCAGTATGACAAAGTCCACTAGAAATATGAATTTATCGACCTTGATTAAGACATCCTCCATTGTACCCTTGGAAAACCTTAAGCTCTTATCAGCTAGTGCACAGTGATTGGTTCCTCTTTCACTTTTGTGCTCTATTCCAAGCTTCCTAAAAACTGAAAGTGGCATTAAATTAATAGTTTCACCAGAATCAATCAAAACATTCTCAAAATCAATATTACCAATGGTGATGGGAAAAATTCTAGCACTGTCAACCTCTTCAGAACCCAATCTAGATGATTGACCAAATTGCTCATCTTTTATCTTATTCTTTATTTCTAATAAACTTTGAGAATAATCTTACAGGTACAATTATATATCTCCATGGGATGCCAAAATGTTCTGCAACTTCAGTTGGACACAGGACAATTTTCTAGGTAACAATCAAAGGCTCACTGCGATTGTTCTCTATTCTAAGGCATTGGATCATGAAGATTTATGTTATTTTGTATCTTGTAAATGTTTATTGAACTATTTTGGTTGTATTTTGGTTTTGGGACACTTTTATTTCTTTGTAACTTTCATTTTGGGTTAGCCACCTTAAAAGTGGCAAACTTTTAATTTTGAACACTTGTTAACCCTAGAAGTAGCAAGTATAAATACTTGCTTTAGAGAGGGTTTGGGAGAGATTTTTTTTGGCAGAATATACACCTCTTTTCACGTGTGAATTAGGGTTCATACCTTGGTTCCAACTCTTATCAATTTCAATTCCAAGACTTGAAATTGTGGCGAGTGCAACATCTTGAAATTGTGAGTTATATCAATTTCATTTTGTTGTGATTTCTTTTCTTCTCTAGTGTGTTGTATCTAGGGTTGAATTGAGATAGTTCTTGGTCAGATTTACTTGTTGTTATCCATGAATTCTTGTGATTATTTGAAGGAATTATCAAGTTGATTCAATTCATCTTTAAGGATTTCCTTGTTAACGTGATTTTCACCATTGGAAAAGGGATTGTTTTGTTACGGTTTTTTTTATGAAATTGAGGCTTCATTTGCGTGGATTATATGAAATTAGAGTGTTGTTAGAAGCCATTTCCATTGTGGTATTCAGATTATATCATTAGTTGTTTGAATTTCATCATTTCATCATTAGGTTTCATTTGAAAAGTGCCATTTTTGGATCCGATTTTGCCTAGACTTGAGATATCTTTTCTTAAGTCTTTTGGATGTGCTTTTAAGAGTGATTAGGCACATCATCTTTTTGGTATCAGAGCTCTTGTTGAGAGAAGGGAATTGGTTATATTCAATTTTGTGGAAGTGATCATCAAATAGGGTTGATCAAGTGAAAACCGAAATTGTGTTATTGTTGTTGTTTGATATTGCGAAATTGTTTTGGATTGGGATTTGATTTGCTGGTTGTTGGAGTTGATTTGGGAAGGTTATTATATCACTTTGTGGACACTAATTCACGTGGAAGAGCAGAAGTACAAAGTGAAGTTACTTTAGCAAATTTTTTTGAAATTGTGAAACTTACCAATTGTTGCCGTGAAGTAGCTTGTGGCGTGTGGAGTTGTGAAGTTTGTTGTTTGAATTCCATTGTGTAATTCTGAATTTGTGAATAAATTTGAATATTACATTAAGTTTGGTTAGTGAGGAATTATTTGAATTCAAATCATATGCAATTAAGTTGTGGGAGTTAATGATTGCTATTTGAATTTGAATTCATTGTTACCAATTGAGGAAGGCTTGCAATAAGTGAGGTTATTTGAATTTCAAATTGAAAGTTGCTGCCTATAGTGGGATTTGGAATTCATTTTTGGAAAGCTACTTATTAATCTCTTGTCTTCATTATTTGCCGTGGAAGTTGAAGACTACTTGTATTCATTATTCACCTTGTTGTTGCTGTGGAAGTGTTACATCATAATTGTAGTTGTTGCTTGTATGTTGCCGTGGAGTGAACTTGTGGAAATTAATTTTTGCTACATCGTGTACTTGTGGCTTTGTGGAGAAGAGTATTACACGTGAGTTGCAATTATAAATTGTAACATTAAGTGGGTTTGTTTGTTTGTCTTTTGTAGTTACTATTGTGTGGAGTTTAAGGAAGTATAGTAGTGGAAGTGTATACCCTTGAATCATATCATTTTGAGGAACAACATACAAGAATCTACAAATATGTCTAATGATAGTGTGAATGGGGGATTGGGTGAAGAAGCCAATAGCCCGGTTAGTGGAGGATATGGTTGTAATGTGGCAAGCATAAGAACTTTGGAGGAACAACTTCAGGAGCTTACTACTATAGTTGCTACAATAGCAACTAGAGTTGACAGGATGACTTTACCACAACCACCAGTGGTAAACCAACCAGCACCACCTCGAGTAGCTCCACAAAACCCTCATCGAAACAGAGTAGTGGAAGAAAGAGATGACAATTTTGGGGTCAACCTAAATCAGAATAGGGATTTCAAGCCACCTCAGGGTTTGGAATATGTGAAACTACAGATTCCATCCTATGATGGTCAGGGATCAGCAGATGAGCACCTGGACTGGGAGGATAAGGTCGAAGGTCTCTTCGAATGTTATGAGATTGATGACAGTACCAGGGTCAAATTGGCTGCTGTTGAATTTATAGGGTATGCTGCACTTTGGTGGAAGAATCTGATCATCAATAGGCGTTGGGATGGAGAGGCTGAGGTTCAGACCTGGAGGGATATGAAGAGGTTGTTAAGGAAAAGGTTCATTCCTGAGCACTACAAACAGGAGCTGTTTATGCGGCTACAAACTTTGAGGTAGGGGGGCAAAACCGTGGATGATTATGTGCAGGAATTTAAGACCCTTATGATTAGGTGTGGGTCTGTTGAGCCTCCAGAACAAACTATAGCACGATTTGTCTCAGGTCTAAAATATGAGATAGCATGTATTGTTGAGCTACAACACTACACCACACTTGATGAGGCTATTCAGTTGGCCTTAAAAGTAGAGAGACAGAGGAGGTCCAACTTCTTTAGGGCTCCTAGTAGTAGGCCCAATACTACTAATAGACCTATCTCAGCCGACAGTCGATTAGGGGGAGCAAAGGCAGTTGGTGAGGGAGTCAAGACAGTGGACACTACTACCCCAACCATCATTAGGGAAAACTTACCCACTGGGAAGGGTAAAGAGGTCATGGCACCAAAAACGAGGCAGACTGTTCCAGGATCTACTAGTGGGAAAGCATGCCAGATTAAATGTTTTAAATGCATGGGATTTGGGCATATGGCTGCACAGTGTCCAAATAAGAGGGTGATGACTATTGTGGAAGACATTGGAGAGGATACTGAGGATAACCATGAACAGATTGAGCCTATAGATCTACCAACAACATTGTAGGAATATTATGATGATCAGAATGCAAATGCACCTGAGGAGCATACTGGAGGAAAATATCTATCACTCAATGTATTACGCAGGATTTTGTCCACATGTCCTGGTATCGGTGATATTTAAAGGGATAACATATTTCATACCTCTTGCAGAATCAGAGGTAACCTTTGTGTACTCATCATCGATAGTGGTAGTTGCACGAATGTTATATCTGCTGCACTAGTAGACAAATTATAACTGTCTACTATACCTCATCCTAGTCCTTATCATTTGCATTGGCTGGATAATAGAGGTAGTATGCATGTTACCCTTAGGGCAAAGGTTCTAGTGAGTGTCAGTTAGAACTATCATGATGAGATCCTTTGTGATATAGTTCCTATGCATGCATTCCATTTGCTGTTAGGTCGGCCCTGGTTGTATGATCGACGGGTGATACATGATGGGTTTGAAAATACCTACATGTTCAGCATGGGCGAGACACGCATAATCCTATTACCAATGACTCCATCTGAGGTCCAGAGTTTTCAGAAAGAGGTCAGGCAGCCATCCACTACCATGGTTAGTCGGGGAAGTAGAACAACAGAGATCCTAGGGTTCAATTCCACAACTGATCCTCTAGATTTGAGGGCAAATCTTTCAGAAGCCCGAGGAGATGATGGGAAAAATTCTAGCACTGTCAACCTCTTTAGAACCCAATCTGGATGATTGACCAAATTGCTCATCTTTTATCTTATGTCTTTATTTCTAATAAACTTTGAGAATAATCTTACAGGTACAATCTGGATGATTGACCAAATTGCTCATCTTTTATCTTATGTCTTTATTTCTAATAAACTTTGAGAATAATCTTATAGGTACAATTATATATCTCCATGGGATGCCAAAATGTCTTACAACTTCAGTGGGACACAGGACAATTTTCTAGGTAACAATCAAAGGCCCGCTGCGATTGTTCTCTATTCGGAGGCATTGGATCATGAAGATTTATGTTATTTTGTATCTTGTAAATGTTTATTGAACTATTTTGGTTGTATTTTGGTTTTGGGACACTTTTATTTCTTTGTAACTTTCATTTAGGGTTAGCCACCTTAAAAGTGGCAAACTTGTAATTTTGAGCACTTTCAAACCCTAGAAGTAGCAAGTATAAATACTTGCTTAAGAGAGGGTTTGGGAGAGATTTTTTTTGGCAGAATATACATCTCTTTTCACGTGTGAATTAGGGTTCATACCTTGGTTCCAACTCTTATCAATTTCAATTCCAAGACTTGAAATTGTGGCGAGTGCAACATCTTGAAATTGTGACTTATATCAATTTCATTTTGTTGTGATTTCTTTTCTTCTCTAGTGTGTTGTATCTAGGGTTGAATTGAGATAGTTCTTGGTCAGATTTACTTGTTGTTTTCCACGAATTATTGTGATTATTTGAAGGAATTATCAAGTTGATTCAATTCATCTTTAAGGATTTCCTTGTTAATGTGATTTTCACCATTGGAAAAGGGATTGTTTTGTTACGGTTTTCTTTTATCAAATTGAGGCTTCATTTGTGTAGATTATATGAAATTAGAGTGTTGTTAGAAGCTATTTCCATTGTGGCATTCAGATTATATCATTAGTTGTTTGAATTTCATCATTTCATCATTAGGTTTCATTTGAAAAGTGCCATTTTTGGATCCGATTTTGCCTAGACTTGAGATATCTTTTCTTAAGTCTTTTGGATGTGCTTTTAAGAGTGATTAGGCACATCAAATGGTGCAAGGGATACTGAAACTTCCCTGATCTTTCAGCTTTCTAGGTAGCTAAGCAGATTTCTTCTCTATGACAACTGAACTCTCGCTAAGAAGCATTACTTTCTCAACACTCTCCATGGATCTTTTGTTAGAGAGCAGCTCTTTCATGAATTTGGCATTGGATGGAATTTGCTTCAAGGCCTCTAAGAGAGGTATATTGATTTGAAGCTCCTTAAATATGTCACAAAACCTGGCAAACTGGGCTTCCAACTCCCTCTACTTGAGTCTTCTTGGGAAGGGGATAGGTGGAGCATAAGGCTACAACACTGGTGCTTTGGATGTGAGTTCCTCCTCCTTCTGCTTACCTTTCTCTGGATCTTTCTCTTGAATTTTTACCTGCCTTTCAGCTTTCTTCACCTCCTTACCACTCCTTAACATGATGGCGTTGACATGATGGGTATTCTCCTCAGTTTTGCTAGGCAAAGACCTTGAGGGTCTAGTACTTAGCTGCTGTGCAATTTGACCGAGATGACCCTCCAAGTTTCTGATAGAAGCTTGTTGGTTTTGCAGGTGGGTGTCAATCTTTTGCATGTACCTCTTCATGAGCTCTTCCATCTAAGTGGGTTGCTGTTGGAAATAGGCATTCTGAGTAGAGGCTTGTTTGGGAAATCAAGGGGGCGGGTTAAGTCTTGATTCTCATTCCTCCATGAGAAGTTTAGATGATTGCACCACCCAGGATTGTATGTATTCGAATATGGTCCTTGAGTACCTCTCTGGAGGTTGCCTACAAAGTTTACCTGCTCTCCACTAGATGGAGCTGACGGCTTTCTAACCATGCACTCACTAGTTGAGTGAGGTCCTGAGCAAATTTCACAACTAGAAGATGGATTAAAATTAAAAGAATTTGAAGAGGTGAGTCTACTTACTTGAGTGGTGAGGGCAGCTATCTGAGTAGTCAACTGAGCCATACTGACATTGTCATTCACTGAAGCCACTCTTGTACCACTTCTCTCATTTTTCCAATTGTGTGCACTAGAGGCCATCTCTTCTATCAATGCACTAGCCTCTAAGTAAGTTTTTCCCATTAGTGCACCCTCAGCTGCAGCGTCCACAAGAGACCTCAATGTCTCATCCAGACTCAAGTAAAAGATCTCAATAAGGAGATTGTCTGGTAAACCATGATGTGGGCATTTTCTAGTTGCTTCCTTGAATCTCTCCCATGCCTCATAAAATGATTCACCACTAAACTTTGTAAAGTTATTGATGTCACATCTTAGTTTGGCGGTCCTAGCTGGTGGGAAGAATCTCCTCAAGAATTTGATTGATAGGTCTTCCCAGGTAGTGATAGATCCCTAGGGCAATGAATAAAACCAAGCTCTAGCTTTATCCCTCAATGAGAAAGGGAAAAGCTGTAGTCTTATGGCATCATTAGTGACACCATTCTGCTTGACAGTGTTGGTGTATTGAAGGAACCCAGCAAGATGATCATCAGGGCTCTCATTTGAATACCCTCCAAACTGACTCGATTACACCATCTGAATAAGTGCCGATTTAAGCTCAAAATTGTTGGCTTGTATAGCTGGTCTAACAATGGGCGGTTCCTGAATCCTAGGAATAAAGAAATCTCTAAGTGCTCGCAGAACAACCTGAATCAAGCGATTATCCTCATTTGCCATCTCTTCTACTTGTTCACTCTGCTTGTTGTCTCTTCTAATCTGACGTAGAGTATGCTCAATCTCAATATCGAATGGTAGGAGATCAGCACTCCTACTCCTACGCATGTAACACCTGCAAAGAGACCAAAAGCTAAGAAAAATGTAAAATTGCACCAAGACTACCAACAGAACTTTGAAATCTAATATCTATTAGTTCCCCGGCAACGGCGCCAAAAACTTGATACGCTCAGAATGTATATAAAATAAAAGCGCAGTAGCAGCAAGTGCACTGGTCGTATCAAGTAATAGAGTGGTGAAAAGTAAGGTTGTCGATCCCTCGAGGAACCAATAGAATACTAGACCTATGGCAATTTTTATCAATATCTAGGTGATTAAAAAGGGGTTTTGAAATGTCTAAGCTAAAAATTTAACTTAAAGCAAACAAGGAGAATTTTATGAAGAATCTATCAATTATGAACGAGGGAAATTAGAATTCACCCTAGATTCATTAATCAAACTGCTACCATGTTATATCAACTAGAGGTTATAAGGTTATTCAAGTGAGTTTAGAAAATCCTTTTTAGGGAAGTTAACCTTAAATCAATTAGTCGGCTTCTGCTTCTCTAATTAACCAAGGAATCAAAATTATGTTCATACACCTCCCGATGCTATAACCAACTAATGCCCTAAATCAATTAACCCTAATCCCTCAGTGATTAATTAACAAGAAACATTGCATTGCACCCTCCATAAACTCTAGTTAAATCAATTATCGCAACTCTCGTATTGACAATCAGTCTAGTTAAGAATTCCTAACAAATCTTAATCAACTCCCGTATCAAAAGGATTTCTAACAATTATAATCAAAGACCAATTATAATTGAAATCAAAGGAATTGCAATCATGATTAATCCTAATAATTCCTAATCATATAACATGGCTACAATTATCCTTTTAACATTTTAGGGTTTCATCCAATTTCCTAAGGAAAAGACTTAGCAATTCATGGAGATAAAGACATGATTATGATTCATGGAGATTCGTGCAAAAGAAATCATATTCAATAGTTAGATCAAATACTTGAATTGCATAAAAGAGATAAAGTTTAGAAATCACCAATTCAACAATACAAATAAAACCTTAATGGCAAGGAACTCCACAAATCCTTCACAAAGCATGATAATCTCCACCAAGATCACAAAGTTTTCTCCAAGATTGGATCTCCACAATTCTCCCTTGAAACTAGGTTAAAACTACTTTAAGAACAAGAAAAATTGACCAAAGATCCCCTACAAATTGATGTAAGACCTATATATATGCAAGGGGAGGCGAGGAGATGCAATTAAAAGACAACCGGCCCAAGGCTAGCTCAAGGCTGGCCTTGGCCGGCGGTGTTGCATAGAAAGCGGGCCATAAAGGCCGGTGGCTTTGAATGTCATTTTGCTGGCCCAAATGGCCAGCGGAGCTCCAAAGTAGGCTGGCCTTTTAAAGGCCGGCAGCCTTGATTTTTCCTTTGCCATCCTTCAATCTTTTCATGCTTCAATTTGTTTGCAATCACTCCAAATTGATTAAGCTTTGAACTCAAAGTCCTATAAAATCTGAAATGTAAAAATAAACATGATTAAGTACCATTTCCTTGTGATTTCTCTAAAATCAATAATGAATACTTGCAAATTGCTTAATGAATTATGAGTAAAATATGCTTTTATCATAGGTCCATGAATAGTCTTTATAGGGCATCATTCATCCTCTTTACTCTAGCTTGGGTCATTGGTTCTCCAATTCCTTGCAATGGATCTTGAGTTCTTGGTTTTATCTTCTTAGGTGCTAGATGATCCTCATCATTCCCTCCTTCCTTGAAAATATTTGTCCTCGAATCACTTGCATCATAAGGAGTAAGATAAAAAATATCAAATGTACCACTTACATTACCATAGTGGCTTGGCAAATCTATCTTGTAGGCATTGTCATTTATGTGCTCCACCACTTGGAAAGGCTCATTGCCCCTTAGATGCAATTTGGATTTTCGATGTTCAGCAAATCGTTCCTTCCTCAAGAGCAACCAAACCCAATCTCTTGGATGGAACACGGCTTTGATGCATCTTTTGTTGGCCTAACGAGCATAGTGTTTGTTCTTCTTCTCAATGTTAGCCAGGTCGTGAGTATGTAAATCCTTAATAAATTTTACCTTTTTCATGCCATCAAGACCAATAAACTCATTAGTAGGTAAAGGCAATATATCCAATGGAGTTAAGGGATTAAAACCATATACAACCTCAAATGGAGAGTAGGATGTAGTAGAATGTACTGTCCTATTATATGCAAACTCTACATGAGGTAAACATGTTTCCCATTGCTTTAAATTTTTATCAAGCATAGCATGCAGCAATGTAGAAAGTGTCATGTTAATTCGTTTGAGGACATGCCATAGTGGAAAACAGTAATTTTGTGCCTAGCCTATTCTAAACAGTGCGCTAAAAGTGGCTAAAAAATTTCATATCTCTATCACTCATGATAAAGTTAAGTAAACTATGTAATAGCATAATCTCCCTGAAGAATAAATCAGCTATATGTTGTGCATCATTAGTTTTAGAATAGACAATAAAATGAGCCATTTTACTAAACCTATCGACAATAACAAATATGCTATCTTTGCCATTTTGAGATCTAGGTAAACTTAATATGAAATCCATGGATATGCTAGTCCAAGGCTGATTAGGCATAGGCAATGGGAGATACTTCCCATGGGGCATGACTTTAGATTTAGCCTTTCTACATACAATGCAATTATCACATACAGTTTGCACATCATGTCTCATCTTAGGCCAATAAAAATATTCATGCAAAATATCCAAAGTTTTCTTTACACCGAAATGTCCCATGAGACCGCCCCCATTTGTCTCTCTCACCAACAACTATTGAATGGAACTCTTAGGCGTACACACAATCTATCCTTTTTAAATAAATAACCCCCATGCCTATAAAAGTTTGCATACCCACTTTCAGAACAAGCAACCCAAATCTAACTAAAGTCAGCATCATGTTCATATAAATCTTTCATGCATTTAAACCCAAGTAGCCTAGTATGTAAAGAAGTTAATAGAGAATACCTCTTAGATAGTGTGTCAGCTACTACATTTTCCTTACCCTACATGTATTTGATGACATATGGAAAGGTTTTAATAAACTCTAATCATTTGGCATGCCTCTTGCTCAACTTTCCCTATGTCTTCAAGTACTTTAAGCTCTTATGATTGGAATGGATGATTAACTCCTTGGGCTATAGATAAGGCTACCACGTTTGCAACATCCTCACAAAGGCATATAACTCCTTGTCATACATAGGATAATTCATAGTAGCGTTGTGGAGTTTCTCACTAAAGTAGGCAATTGGTTTGGAATCCTACATTAACACACAACCAATACCCTTCCCAGGAGAATCACATTCGATCTCAAAAACTTTGTCAAAGTTAGGTAATACTAACGAAGGAGCGTTAGTTAACTTACCTTTCAAACTTTGGAATGCCTACTCATATATTTCTATCCATTTGAATTCAACATTCTTCTTCACATGGTCATTTAATAGAGTAGTCATGGAGCTAAAGTCCCTCATAAATCGTTTGTAAAAACTAGCAAGTCTGTGGAAGCTTCTAACTTCATTAGCTTTTTTTAGTGTTGGCCACTCCTGAATTGGCTTCACCTTCTCCTCATCTATAGCTATTCCATCTGCACTTACAATAAAACTAAGAAAAACCACAAACTCCATACAAAACGTGCACTTCTTTAAGTTGGCATATAATTGGTTTTCTCTTAAAATAATAAACATACTCTATAGATGTTGTACATAATCATCTACTGTTCTGCTATAAATTAGGATATCATCAAAATAGACGATAACAAATTTTCGTAAGAAATGATGCAGAGCATGGTTCATCAATCTCATGAAAGTGTTAGGTGCATTTGTTAACCCAAAAGGCATTACAATCCATTTGTATAACCCATGTTTTGTTTTAAATATAGTTTTCCACTCATCTCCTTCTTTCATATGAATTTAGTAATATCCATTCTTTAAGTCAATTTTAGAAAATAAATGTGCACCATGTAATTCATCAAGCATGTCATCTAATCTAGGGTTAAATGTCTGTACTTAACTGTGATTTTGTTGATCGCCTTACAATCTATATTCATGTGCTACATCCCATCCTTCTTAGGAACTGGGATGACAGGAATCGAGCACAAGCTCAAACTTTCCCACACAAATCGTTTCTCCATCAGCCCATCAACTTGTCTCTGAATTTCCTTAGCTACCTCAAGATCGATTCTATATGCTGGCTAGTTGGGAATGGAAGCACCCAGCATGAAGTCAATCTAGTGCTCTATCCCTCGCAAAGGGGGTAGGCTTTGCGGCACTTCTTTAGGGAATAAGTCTTCGTATTCTTGCAATAAAGACACAACAACACTAGGCAACACAACATTAAGCAGCATTAGAAAAATATAAATCTTTGTACATAAGTACAAGTAATTGTTGCTTGGCTAGCATTGCACTCTTGACCTCACTCTTTCTCGCCATGGCTCTCTGCTCTCTATGTTTGAGTGTCTTTTCCCCCTTTACTCATTACTGTTTGCTTTTCACTCTTCTTCCTTTTCTCATCACTATTCTCTTGTGCACTCAAGTGTTTCTCTCTAAATTCTTTTGCATTCATCACTTGATCCTCAAAAGACTCCCACAGTTTTTGTGGCATGAGAACTACTTTCCTTTTGTTTAGCACAAAGGAATATTGGTTCCTATACCCATCATATGTAATCTTCCTATCAAATTGCAAGGGTCGTCTTAACAATAGGTGACTAGCCTGCATAGGTACCACATCATACATGACTTCATCTTTGTAGTTCCCAATGGAAAAGGCTATAAGAACCTGCTTAGTCACCTTTACCTCCCCACACTTGTTCAACCACTGTAATCGATATGGTCTTGAATGTTTCATTGCTTTCAACTACATCTTATCTACTAATAAAGTGCTAGCAACATTAGTGCGGCTACTACTATCGATTATCAAGCTACATACTTTACTCT
The DNA here is from genome assembly GCA_037954665.1 of Laguncularia racemosa. Lineage (NCBI taxonomy): Eukaryota > Viridiplantae > Streptophyta > Magnoliopsida > Myrtales > Combretaceae > Laguncularia > Laguncularia racemosa. The sequence goes on from JBBMOL010000169.1 coordinate 972,016, forward strand.
ACACATGACACCGTATATAAAGTATGTGCTCACATTGGATCCCCTCACCATCCTTCTAAGGTTGTACAATAAGTACTCTCCTCATGACATATAACTCACCATTCACGGTCCCTTTAAGTCAACATCCTCATACTCCTGTGATGGTGACTCATCTTCATCCTTAGAGCTTATGCTCTCTACATCCCCATTGTCACCTATGATTACAGCTCTTTGATTTAGACATTGAGATGCAATGTGTCCAAATCCCCGACATCTAAAACACTTGAAATCTCTAGTTTTAGAAGGGGGTTTAGTGTTAGTTTTTCCTTCAGATGCAACAACTGGATTCTTAGCCTTTACATCATCTTTATGCTTAGAATTCATGGAGTTCCTTTTGCAATTAGACTTCCATGGAGATTTGGATGTTGACCCAAACCTCGGGTCACTCTTATATTTTAATTGTCGCTCCACCTTGATTTCTCTATGTAAAAGTTCTTATATAGCTAAGTAATGGTGTAAGTTCACTACATCAACAATTTCTCGATTTAGACCATTAATGAATCTAGCCATAGTGGCCTTATCATCCTCCTCCACTCTAGCCTTAATCATGGCTATTTCCAACTCCTTATAGTAGTCCTCTACACTCTTGGTTCCCTATGTCGATCCTTAGACTTTCCTAAGCAAATCCCTATGGTAGTGAGTAAGAATAAATCGTTTTTGCATTATGGTCTTCATCTCCTCCCAAGTACTAATAGGTAGCTCTCTATATCTGTGCCTATTATGCACTAGCTGATCCCACCATACACTAGCATAATCTGTGAACTCTACTGCAACCAATTTTATCTTCTTTTCCTCAATATAGTTATGACATTCAAACACATGATCCATTTTCCTCTCCCACTCTAGGTATAACTACGGATCATTCTTTCCCTGAAATGTTGGGATCTTTATCTTAATGCTACCCAACTTGCTGTCATGCCTCTGAGTATTCCCTCTCTCCCTTACGTTGTGATATTCACCAAAGTCAGAATCCTTACCTTCTTCTATCGTAACTCCTCCTTTAATCGGTCTACCTACTCCTCACTTGACAATGGTACTGCTAGACGGTTCCCTACTCCTCTCCATCTTATCCATTCTTTCATGGATCTATTCAAGCTCACCCATTAAAATCCTTTTCATCTCCCCCATCAACTGCTCAAACATCACCCTATTCTCTACCTCCATTTGTGTTTTGTCCTAACATATTTCTATAGTTGTTAATAAATTATGATCACAAGTAAAAAAAAATATAGTCCTCACACTCATTCGTGTATTACTCTCAAATAGTAATATGCTCACAATTTCACTCATGTATGTCTCTCACAATTATTTCATCACAACCCGCTTTTACAATCCTTTACTAGGAACTCGGATTGGAAACTTCTCAACACAATTTACTAAGTGAACACCTAATTAACTCCCTTGGTTTCTAATCACGGTAACAATTGAGAATTAAATGTAATCCTCAATAGCTACAACACACTATGAACCTCAGAAACAAAACAAGCAATTCCTTTACATGCAACTCAAAAGGATAACAATTTGCATCGAAAACAATTAGTGATTATGGAATTTTTGGATGCACAAATTAGAAAGCATAAAGTATCTATGGAAATTAGAATTGGAAAGTGTATTTGGCAATTGGGTTGTAACTTGCCAAAACTAGAATTTCTTTTGGAGATTTTGATTCTTAGATTTCTTTACAACCAATTTGATTTTTTTTATTTTGTACATTTACTTTCAAGATGAACTAGGAATTGAAACAACAATTGAATTTCAATGGCTAACTAAACTTGTATGTTGATAAGATTTTTTTTTTTATATACGAATTTTAATATGAATAAGAGTATGGAAATTGAATAACAAACAAATAAAAAAAAGCATAGAGATTACTTGATTCAAGAAGCTGAAGCTCTGATACCAAATGATGTGTGAACCCTAGGTATGTTAAACCTAGAACCTGACGTACACTATTTGAATCAATTCCTCGAGGATCGTCTCGAACAAGTAGCATGAAACTAGACCCCAATCACACATGTTGATTGAAACCTAAGTTATCAATTAAGGGTTTCCTATAGTAATTTGGTTGAGGAATATCTAAAAGAGAGGAGGGCTTCGTGTTCCATGAAAAGAGTATTTATAAAATTTCTATTTAATGATAAGTTGTCTTTGGTCGGCCCTTACACGGCTTATATAGTGTATACATGTAACAATATAAAAACCTAAATTTCCTAATCTAATTTGCTTCCTTATCCTCACATGAACCGAGTAAGTAACTAATTGTTCTAAATTACAAACCAAAAGCAAATACTAAAAAAAAGATAACAATAAAAACTGCAAGTCTTTTTCCTTTTTAGTTCAACATACAACATTTGTTCTAGGACTTCAATTCCTTACATTCTTCCATGGAAATGTGAATCACATTAATAGGTGTTGGTTCTCATTTTATGTAATTTGATTCCTTGGCTTGTAGGTCCATGACTAGTCCTTGTAGAGCATCATTCATCCTCTTTGCTCTAGCTTAGGTCTTTGGTCCTCTAATTCCTTGCAATGGATCTTAAGTTCTTGGTTCTATCTTCTTAGGTGCTAGATGATCCTCGTGACCTTGTGAGAGCTATTACAAAATTCATTGTGATGTGCTCCTACATCTATTCTAATAAGGGTAAAGGTTGTAACTCATGTGCTGACCTTTAGTTTTCTATCTTAATCTATTGACATGCAAGCATCTGGAAACATGCTTGACTATTTCCCATTTTTGTGTTTCTCCACTAGTAATAGCATTTCAAATCTTTATACATCTTGGTACTCCCAAGATGTATTGAGTACCCAAAATAATGTGCTTTTATAAAGATCTCTTTCTTTCATTTTAAGTTCTCAAGTACATATAATTTAGCTCCATACCTTAAGACTCCATCTAGACTAGTATTGAATTTAGGAGCCTTACCTTATTCTAACCTATTCTTGATCTCTAAAATACCAATAACTCTTGCTTGAGCTATCTTAATTCTATTCACCCAAGTTAGATGCATAAGCTAAACATGTTCACTCTAACTTCTTGAGTTAAAATCTCCAACTTTAACCCGCACATATCATCTAGAAACTTCCATTGTGAGGTGACTAAGGTGGCTAAATTACCTTGTTTCCTTTTGTTAAGGGCATCTGCCACCATACTGACCTTTCTAAGATAGTACTAGATTTCGTAGTCATAGCCCTTAATTAACTCCATCCACCTCCTCTGGTTCATATTGAGATCTTTTTGTATGAAGATGTACTTTAAACTCTTATGGCTAGTAAAAATCTTGCAAATTTCCCTATAGAAGTAATTCCTCTACAGTTTCAATGCTAACACTACAACTACCAACTCTAAGTCCTAGGTCGAGTAATTTCTTCCATACTGCTTTAACTGATAGGATGCATAATTTAAAACTTTCCCATCTTGAATTAAAACATAACTTAGCCCTTGAGTTGAAGTACCACTATAGATTGTGAATTCCTCCCTACCCTTAGGTAATGTTAGTATTGGTGCTAACATTAGCTTCTCCTTGTGTTTTAGGAAACTAGCCTCACACTTATCATCCTAATTTAATTTCACATTCCTTTATGTGCACCTAGTGAAGGGAGCTATTATCTTGGAGAATCCTTCTACAAATCGTCTATAATAACCTCCTAAACTTAAGAAGCTTCTTATGTTTGCCACCATCTTTGGTCTAGGCCAATCTACTAAAGCTCTCACTTTCATTGGGTCTATTAAGATTCCATCCTTATTAACTACATGGCCTAAGAAAATCACCTATTTAAACCAGAATTCACATTTCTTGAACTTAACATATATCTTCTCTACTTGCAATCTACATAGCAGTAGTCTTAAATGCTCCTCATGACCCTCCTTACTCTACGAATAGATCAAAATATCATCTATAAAGATAATCACAAACTTATTAATGAAATCCTTAAATGGCCATTCATTAAGTCCGTAAAGACTGTTGGGGTATTTGTTAACCTAAAGGGCATTACCACATACTCATAGCGCCCATACCTCGTTCGAAAAGCTATCATTGGGATATCTTCCTCCTTAATCCTCACATAATGGTATCCTGATCACATGTCGAGTTTAGAGAATACCTAAGCTCCTAACAACTAGTTAAATAGATCATTTATTTTTTGGGGAGGATACTTGTTATTAATAGTGACATGGTTTAGTTCTCTATAATCTATGCACAATCTTGTGCTTCTATTTTTCTTTTTGATAAAGAGCATCAATGCACCCTAGGGAGACATACTGGGTCATATGAACTCTTTATCTTGTAGGTCTTGCAACTATTTGTTTAACTCTTCTAACTCAACCAATTCCATCCGGCATAGCAATTGATATTTGAATAATACCCGGTGCCAAGTTGATACTAAACTCAATTTCCTTAATTAGAAAAAACATTAGGAAAGTCTTTTACTACTAGCACCATCTCCAATCTCACTAACTCACTTGCTTCAACAACCAACACATGCTTTCCCTATAATTCATAAGTAGGTAATCCTATTAGTCTCTATGCTTCTAACTTAAACTTATAAGAATCTCCTTTAGGCATGCTAAAGTGTACCACCATATCATGACAATCAATGGTGGCATGGTACTTTGACAACCAATTAATTCCTAAGATAATGTTAATCTCTATCACCAATAGATCTATTGGTATTATTCTTCCCCAAATTTCCACCATTAAATTTCTGTAGTTCCTATTTAAAACCCTTCTACTCCTAAAGGAGTACTAACACTCAAATAATCATCTAAACAATTAAACACCAAACCAAAAACATGTACAAAGGAATTAGACACACAAGAATGAGTGGCACTAGTATTAAATAAGACATAGGCACTATAGGAGTGTACTTGAAGTGTACCTACAATAGTGTCTGATAAGTCGCAAAATACCCTTATCTAGAGTAATGAACTTGTGCTTTTTTGTTGAATTTTTAGATGATTTGTTGAAGAAAACGGTTCTTAATGAATGAATGTTAATTTCAAGATCTTCTAGAGTATTTTGGAGCTAAGGGAAGGAGTTTTGAAGAGTCAGAGCAAGTTTGGAAGGAATTAGATACATTACATGTGAAGAAAAAAATTCTAGAAAGTACACAAGCAAGATACACGCCCATGCACTTTGTTGTTTTACTTGTGTATACTGAAGCGAATTTCTAGAAAGTACACAAGAAAAGTACATGCCCATGTACTTTACTTGTGCATCTAAGTTTTGCTTCTGTTTGATGACGTTTCAAATACACGACCAATGCACACTCCTATGTACTTGCTCGTGTATATTCACATAAGGACACCTGGAAGCAAGCATGAGATACATGAACAATATACACTGCTTGTGTATATATCCAATTGAGGAACATGTATAAATAGACCTTCAGTTCTCCCTGGAGAGAGAAGTTACGAATTCTTCGTTTTCTCTCACTCTCATAACAGCAAGGGAAAGAAGATTTTGTTGATTCCAAGGGAGATTGAAGACCCACGAAGAAAAAGATTTGATCTTTAAAGGTTGTGACCATGAACATTGTCTATTCTTCTAGTAATTGTGTTTCTCTTCTCAAATTTATGGAGGAGTAGACCCTAAATCTAGATTTTATTTGAAACTTCTCTAACATGTGATAAAGATTTGATCTTTAATGCAAAGTTGTTGACTTTCTTATGATGAATTGCATGTTCTTCAATTGTTTCTTAGATTCATAGATCCAGAATATGAATTTATGCGTGATATCATATTAGTTAATTGAGAAATTGCTCATATCATTAGATTTAATGCAATTAATGAGATTTGATTGTTCTTTTAGAGATAGGAAACAAGAGTCTTCTATTTACATCGATTATTTTGATGCAAATTCATGTGCTTTATGCAATTCTAGGTTGCTATTAACTAAGGAGAGATCTGATTTGATAAACCTAGGATTAGATAGGTTAATATACTTGAGAAAGTAGTTAACTTAACCAAAGAATTCGATAGTATAAGAAGTCAATTACGACAATCTTCAAAAATCTAATGAATTACATGATAGAGAAGGAGTAGAATAAGATATAGGTTGCTTTTGTTTATTGATAAATCTTCAGAACCATTGTTGTTAGTGAGTTGTTAATTTTGAGATTAGAGTAATCAAGTTTCAAACAACATTATTAAGCGACGGTTAGATAATAGGAACGGAGTTAGTACTAGTAATTGGTGTATCTCTAAGGGATGACCTAGTGCTTACTTGCTATATTACGATACGATAGGTGCACTTGCCTATTGCTTCGAAGTAGGATTAAGAACATGAATTCAATTTATTAAAACTACGATTGGCAAAGATCAAGTTTTTGGTGCCGTTGCCGAGGATACGCCAATATTAGAAACACTTTTTACTTATTAATTTAACCAATTTATTTCTTTCTTATCTTTCTTCCCTTTTCTTCTTAAGAATTTGGAGCTCATAATTAATTTTATTACATTTACAGTGCATGACCAGAAGTCGCTTCAAGGAACTTCCTGTTTTCAATCTTGAGCTAGAGAAAATTATTCATCGTTATCAGAAAAAGCAACACTCGACTGAGTCAACATCATTTGGTATTCAAGGAGAATCACTGAAGGAAGAAATGGTTGATCAAGTTAATAATCATGCTCAAGAGCTAAATCAAGGAAATGTTGTTGTGGATCGCTCGAATCATCAACTGGTTGATAATAGAGATGGTCGAGCTAATGAGCCACCTAGAACCAATTTTGGTTTTGCCAAGACAAACTTAATAGACGTTAGCTCTAGCATAGTTCGTCCTCGAGTGGAGGTAAATAATTTTAAACTTAAGCCTGCCGTGATTCAAATGGTGCAGCAATATACTCAATTTGATGGTTTACAGGATGAAGATCCAAATGCGTATATCTAACTCTTTCTGGAGATATGCGATACCTTTAAATTTAATGGAGTTAGTGATGATGTGAACTACCTCAGGCTCTTCCCATTCTCTTTGAAAGGCAAGGCTAAGAAGTGGTTGAATTCTTTACCGAGGAACTCCATTACTACATGGCAACGTGATAGGAATAAAAATCCGACAAGACCTATCATTAGGGCAAGAACTAAAGGATTTCAAATCTTGGCGATGAGGGCCCATTTCGAGCAGATCGACCCCGAAATTATTTTTATATTAACCTCTTTTCTATTATTCTTGTATTGTGTTTTCCAACAGGCACACTCATCATATTTTACAGGGATATGGACAAACTCCCTCAAACTCAACTTATGGGTTATCCATAGATCGACTTGAACCGGCGATGAGTTAAGCCGATGGATCCTATAGAAGACCGGCATCTTGAAGACCATTTCTTTTATATATTTCTTCTTTTATGAACTATTTTGGTTGTATTTGGTTTTGGGATACCTTTTATTTCCTTGTAATTTTCATTTAGGGCTAGCCACCTTAAAAGTGGCAAACTTGTAATTTTGACCACTTTCTAACCCTAGGAGTAGCAAGTGTAAATACTTGCTTAAGAGAGGGTTTGAGGAGGCCATATTTTTTAGAATTGAGAGTTCATATTCATGTGAGAAGTAGGGTTCCTAATTGTCATTAGACTCTTATCAATTTCAATCCCAAGAGTTGAATTTGTGGCGAGTGCAACACCTTGAAATTGTGAGTAGTATCAATTTCATTTTGTTGTGATTTTTTTTCTTCTCTAGTGTGTCATATTTAGGGGTGAATTGAGATATTTCTTGGACAGATTTGCTTCTAATTATTGTCGAATTCTTGTGTTTAATTAAGATCCTTCGCATTTGAATTCGAATCATCCTTAAAGAATTCCTCTTGAAAACGTGATTATCACTTGTGGAAAGGAGTTCTTAGAATTGAAGTTTTCTTTTGAATTTGTGGATTATTTTTGTGGGATTACATGTGATTAGGTTGTTGTTAGAAGAGATTATCATTGAGGTATTACAATTGCAACATTGAGCATTTGGATTTCATTGCATCTTCACTAGGGTTCACGCAATTTTTGCCCTTTTGGAGCCGATTGGTTGTTGACTTGAGTTTGCTTTTTTCTTGAGTCTTTTAATTGTGCCTCTAAGTGGATTTAAGCACATCATCTTTTTGGTATCAGAGCACATGTTGAGAGAAGGGATTGGTTGTATTTGATTTCGAGGAATTAATCATCAATTAGGGTTGATCAAGTGAAAACTGCAAATTGTGTTGTTGTTGTGGCTTTGAGCTTGCGAAATTACCTTGGCTTGGAATTTAATTTGCTATTTGTTAGAGTTGGATTGGGAAGGTTATTGTATTATTTTATGATCAATAATTTTCGTGGAAGGGCAGAAGCATAGAAGTGTTGTTTAATTCAACAATTTTGTGAAATGGAAAAAAAAAATTGCCTTTTCTTGCCGTGACTAGCTTGTTGCGTAGAGGAGGTTGTGAAGCTTGTTGTTATGTGAATCCTTGTGCAATTTGGAATTGGAGCATTTGACATTTCCATATTTGAAGTGTGGGGAGGATAAGCATCCATTTGAAATTCAAATACCTTCTTTAAGTTTGAAAGCAATTCATTGAGTAGCATTGAATAAGTGTTATTTGAATTTGAATTGTTTTTTACCATTTGTGGAGAAGGTTGCATTTAGTGGAGTGATTTCAAATTTGAATTTTGTTGCTGCCATTGCTTGTGGTTTATGGTGTGAATTTGTGGAAGTTGTGTGGAGTAAGGTGCTTCACATTGAGGCTAAAGTGTGAGAGTGTATTGCAAGGTTAGCAAACCGTGAAGGGGAAGAGTGGTGTTTCAATTGTGAAGTAAAATTATGTAGTGTGTGCATTTTTGGACATTGGAGGAATCATAATTATTATTTTCATATTTTAAATCAGAATTGAAAGTATACATTAAGAGGTCAATTTGAAATCTCAAATACACATTAAATCATAATTAATTGTGTATCATTTGAATTTGAAAAACCTCTTACCATTTGTGGAGTTATGCACTTATTGAACAAGCTGCCTTATCTTGTGTTGAAGTTGCGGTTTTGGTTGTATTTTGTGGAAGTGAATTATGCTATGGCTAGAGGAGTGTAGTTGGAGTTAAATTCTTGTTAATTTAGTAGAGGTTGTGTACATTTGATATTGGTTATTGTATGTGTTGTCAAGGACATTGTCAGTAATGGCGTAAAGCATCTTGAACCGTGAGCATAAGGGAACTTTTGTGGCGGTAGATGGTGTGTTGTGTGAGTATTTTCCTTGCTGCCCATTGTGTATTTAAGTGGTGAGAAATCAAAAAAAAAAAAAAAAAGAAAGAAAGGAAAATGAGTAATAGAATTTGAAATTCAAATAACTTATTAAAGTGTGAAAGTAATTGAACTAGTTACTTAAACACTTGTTGTTGAATTTAATTCTATCTACTTGAAAGTAGTTGAATGTACTTCATTTGTGGCTTGGTTGTGTACTTGAACCTTGGAAGTATGAAGATAATTATTGTATTATTGGATTTGAGCACAATCATGTATAGTGAAATGTTTCATTATGCTAATGTATTGCATCGGGACTTGACTTCCTTTCAAACCATTGATGAGGGACAAAGAGAAAACTTGTACCATACTTCTTGTAGGGTACAAGGAAACTTGTGCGTAATTATTATTGATGGTGGTAGTTATACTAATGTTGTAGCTGCATCATTAGTATTGAAGTTGAAACTTGAAACTATCCCACATCCTAAACCCTATACATTACATTGGTTGAATGATCAGGATAGTCTTTGTATAACCCAGAGGGCTAGGGTACCCTTCAATATAGGGGAAAAAAATACTATGATGTGCTTGAATGTGATATTCTTCCTCTTTGTGCATCCCATATATTACTTGGTAGACCATGGTTGTATGACAGGATGGTATTACATGATGGGTACAAAAATACTTATATGTTCAAAAAAGATGGAAAACGTATAGTATTGAACCCTTTGTCGCCATCAGAGGTCTAGGAGATGCAAAGATAGATAAAACAACCATCACAGAATCTTGAGGATCATAGCTACATGATCAAACCATCGAAGGAGCAAACTGTGCAAACGCAAGTATGCCAATCTTTAAAGGTTCTTGAGGGCTTTAGTGACACAAACCAACCCTTAGAGCATAAAATTTTTCAGACACCGATGTGCCAACCTTCAGAGGATCTTGTTGATCATAATCAGATGAGTAGACCAGTAGAGAGCTAGACCATTCTAGATAGTTAAGTTTACCTTTAGAGGTTTCAAAGGGCAATGAGTAGTTGGGCCAACCATTAGAAGACCATGAGGATCAGCAACATACAGATGAGTTAGAAAAGGAGGAAACAGTTTCAGTGGAACAGGTTGATACAGGGGTGACTTTATTGGATAATGGAGCATTATTTGTGTTGCGGATGAGACACATCCTATAAATAGAGGAAAGAAAACAATCACTACCTGTAGTATTTCAGATATTGGGATTCTATAGAAATACTTCTTCAGATGGATTGCTAGGAGAAAACAAAGTCTCTAATGCATTTGACCTGCTAGATTTGAGAACAAATCTTCTTGAGGCCCAAGGAGATGATAGGAATAAAAATCCGACAAGTCCTATCATTAGGGCAAGAACTAAAGGATTTCAAATCTTGGCGATGAGGGCCCATTTCGAGCAGATCGACCCCGGAATTATTTATATATTAACCTCTTTTCTATTATTCTTGTATTGTGTTTTCCAACAGGCACACTTATCATATTTTATAGGGCAATGGACAAACTCCCTTAGACTCAGCTTGTAGGTTATCCATAAACCGACCTAAACCAGCGATGAGTTGGGATGGATCCTATAGAAGACCGGCATCTTGAAGACCATTTCTTTTATATATTTCTTCTTTTATGAACTATTTTGGTTGTATTTGGTTTTGGGACACCTTTTATTTCCTTGTAATTTTCATTTAGGGCTAGCTACCTTAAAAGTGGCAAACTTGTAATTTTGACCACTTTCTAACCTTGGAGTAGCAAGTGTAAATACTTACTTAAGAGAGGCTTTGAGGAGGCTATATTTTGTAGAATTGAGAGTTCATATTCATGTGAGAATTAGGGTTCCTAATTTTCATTGACTCTTTTGAATTTGTGGATTATTTTCATGGGATTATATGTGATTAGGTTTTTAAGAGATTATCATTGAGGTATTACAATTGCAACATTGAGCATTTGGATTTCGTTGCATCTTCACTAGGGTTCACGCAATTTTTGCCCTTTTGGAGCCAGTTTGTTGTTGACTTGGGTTTTCTTTTTCTTGAGTCATTTAATTGTGCTTCTAAGTGGATTTAAGCACATCACAAGGTCTAATTAAGAAGTTTATGGACAAATTCTTCCCTCCTTCAAAACCGCTAAACTTCGAGCTGAGATTCAATCTTATCATCAGCATAACATGGAGACATTATATGAAACCTAGGAGAGATTCAAGGACTCAATGCGGAAATGCCCACACCATGGGATCCCAAAGTGGCTTCAAGTTCAAATATTTTATAATGGGTTGAACTATCAAAAGAGACAAATAGTAGATGTCGTAGTTGGTGGCACCTTGAACCATAAAACTTCTAAGAAATTTTGACTCTTTTTGAAGACATGGTGCGAATAATTTTTTATTGGTCACATGGTAGGGGTAGAGAGAAGAAGGTGGCAAGCATTCTTGATGTGGATGTGGCTACTTCTATCATGTCTAAATTGAGGCTTTATCTAGAAAGATCGACAGGTTGGCCGTGTCACAACATCAACTGGCTATTGTGGAACCCTCAGGTAGTGAGGAAGGGCAAACGATGCAAGTGGATTATTTGGGAAACCTAATTCGGCCCAAGAACAATCCATATAGCAATACTTATAACCCAGATGGAGAAATCACCCAAATTTTTCTTAGAATAACAATAGTAATATTCAAAGGGCAATCTGAATCCTCCACCAAGTTATCAGAGGCTACTGGTCTAGAGTTCCAAACCGCCACTTGAAGAGCTTCTCACAAAATTCATCAAGGATTCAGAAGAGAGATAGAAGTCCTTAGATTTGATTCTGAAAAATCAAGACACGGCTCTAAGGAATCATGAGGCATCAATACATAATCTTGAAAACCAGGTCAGTTAGATAGCTATGCTTTTGTTAGAGAGATCTCAAGGTTCACTAACGGGAAACATGGAAACCAACCCTACAGAACATGTTAAGGCTATCACATTACGAAGTGGTAAGGAACTACAACCAAAGGTTCAAGAAGAAGAGAGTCGAGTGACTGAACCAGCAAAAGAACATGCAGTTCTCAAAGAAGGGGGAAAGCATTCAGAAAAATCACCTAAAGAGAAATCATCACCTCAATTAATTCCAGAATACAAGCCTAATGTTCCTTATCTAGCATGACTCAAGAAGGACAAAACAGATGAGCACTATGGGAATTTTTAGAGATATTCAAGCAATTGCATATCAACCTTCCACTGGTTGAGGCATTATGACAAATGCCATGATATGCAAAATTTTTGAAAGAGTTGCTATCGAACAAAAGGAAGCTTGAAGAGTTATCCACTCTAACTTTAGGAGGAGAATGCTCTACAGTAATTCAGAACAAACTCCCAAAGAAGTTAAAAGATCTTAGGAGCTTTACCATCCCTTGCCTTATAGGGAATTTAACTGAAGAATAGGAATTGGCTGATTTGGGAGCCAGCATTAATTTGATGCCATACAAGATGTTCTAGACATTGGGTATCGAAGAGTTGAAACCGACCAGAATGAGTCTTCAGTTAGCCGATCGATCAGTCAAATTCCCGAGAGGAGTAGTTGAAGATGTATTACTGAAGGTGCACGACTTCATCTTCCTGACAGATTTCGTCATCCTTGACATGGAAGCAAATGTGGAGGTCCTTCTTATATTAGGGAGGCCATTTTGGCTACTACTAGAGCCATAATTGATTTTGGGATGGGAAGTTAGTGTTGAGAGTGGGAAATGAAGAGGTCATAGTGAAAATGTCTGATGTCCTTAAACCTAGGATTAGATAGGTTAATATACTTGAGAAAGTAATTAACTTGACTAAGGAATTCGATAGTATGAGAAGTCAATTATGCCAATCTTCATAAATCTAATGAATTACATGATAGAGAAGGAGTATAATAAGATCTAGGTTGCTTTTGTTAATTGATAAATCTTCAGAACCATTTTTGTTAGTGAGTTATTAGTTTTAAGATTAGAGTAATTAAGTTTCAACCAACATATTTAAGCGGCGGTTAGATAATAGGAACGGAGTTAGTACTAGTAGTTGGTGTATCTCTAAGGGACGACCTTGTGCTTACTCACTATATTACGCTACGATAGGTACGCTTGCCTATTGCTTCGTAGTAGGATTAAGAATAAGAATTCAATTTATTAAAACTACTGTCGATTAATTTGATCCATTCAATCGATCTAAATAACCCTAGCTCATCAATCTACTCGACTTGAGTTAGATTTCTTATTTGAGTCGCCACCAAGTGTTGGAATTGATAAGACTAGGACGATAGTCTTAATTGAACTAGTCTCGTCTTTACTCTCTCGTTTTTGTGAAAAGAGGAAGAAAACCAATTTCTAATCGAGCTAACCTATTAAAACCTTTACGTTCACCTATCTCCTAAAATTGTTCATCTTTAGAATGTGTTTCATGTTTCTTTACTTTATTATGTTTTGATTATTTTAAGAATGATTTTCATTCATTTTATGGGTTGACCCAATGGTGCCTACGTACTGCTAGAAAAGGATACTTTCTGAAAAATTTAAGTTTGTTGATGATTTTAATTTGTTGAATTCTTTATTTATGTTCTACATTTCTTGGATTTTTTTTGAAAAAATTTTAAACCAAGCTTGGTTTTATTTTTGAAAATGATTTTTAGGAAAACTCAATCTTTTGGATTTATTTGAAGAATATTTTTTAAGTGAAAACATAATTTTTGATTCATTTTATAACTTTGAATTTTTCTATGAATCTAACAGTTATTTTATGATTTTTATGATTTTATAAGTTTTTTGGATTTTTTTTAAATTTTTGATTTTTCTAAACATTTATCCTAAGTTTTATTTATATTTTGAAACTAATTTTATTATTATATTTTTCTAATCTTATTATTTTTTATATTTTTTATATTTTTATTTTTTTATATTTTATTTATTTTTCAAATTTTTTTTAATTCTAGAAAATCAATTTCTACATTTTCTATTATTGAAAATAAACAACAACAAATAAATAAATAACTAAACAATAATAATATAAATAAGAAATTCGGAATAAAAAATAAACAAAATAAATTAATTAAATAAAATAAATAAAAAAAAATCCGGAAAAATCCGACTTACCTGGATCGGGGTCGGTCGGGTCGGATCAGATCGGTCGACACGGCGCGGAGAGCTCGTTCACGGTGTTCCGGTGGCTTTTTGTGGTGGTGAGTGTCGAATCCTAGCTTCTCGAGGGTCCTGAGTCCGATGGTGTGGCGTTCACTACCAGAACGTCTCCTTGTGGTGGTTCAACTCCGATCGATGTCGCGGCTCCAAGCTTCTCCGCGTACTCCGATTTGCTCCTTCCTCTCTCTTTCTCTCTCTTTTCTTGTGCCCTGGCTTCTCCTGCTCTCCTCTATTTATAGCACTCGAACTCCTCTGGGATATGCTCAAATACTCAGGATCAAACAAGCCGTAGTTCACTTTTCCTGAAAAATTAAGTTTGTTGATGAATTTAATTTTTTGAAATCTCTTTGATTTATGTTCTTACATTTTTGGATTTTTTTCTGAAAAAATTTCTAAACCTAAGCTTGGTTTTATTTTTGAAAATGATTTTTAGGGAAAACATCAATTTTGGATTTATTTGAAGAAAATAATTTTTCTAAGTGCTAAAACTTAATTTTTTATGATTCTTTTATAATTTTTGAATTTTTTTATGAATCTTCACGATTTTTTTTTTATGATTTTTATGATTTTATAAGTTTTTGTGATTTTTTATAAATTTTTGTAATTTTTATGCTAAAACATTTTATCCTAAGTTATTATCTATCATATTTTGAAATCTAAAGTTTTATTATTATTTTTCCTAATCTTTTTATTATTTTATTATATTATTTTATTATTATTTTTATTTTATTTACTATTTTATTTATTTTTCTACATTTTTTTTAATTCTAGAAAAATCTAATTTCTACATTTTTCCTATTTATTGAAAATAAAACAACAACAAATAAATAAATAACTAAACAAATAATAAATAATAAATAAGAAATTCGGAATAAATAAATAAACAAAATAAATTAATTAAATAAAATAAATATAAAAAAATCCGAAAAATCCGACTTACCTGGATCGGGGTCGGGTCGGGTCGGATCAGATCGGTCGGACACGGCGGCGGAGAAGGCTCGTTCACGGTGTTCCGGTGGCTTTTTGTGGTGGGTGAGGTGTCGAATCCTAGCTTCTCGAGGGTCCTGAGTCCGATGGTGGTGGCGGTTCACTCCAAGAACGTCTCCTTGCGGTGGTTTCAACTCCGATCGATGGTCGCGGCTCCAAGCTTCTCCGGCGTACTCCGATTTGCTCCTTCCTCTATCTTTCTCTCTCTTTTTCTTTGTGCCCTGGCTTCCTCCTGCTCTCCTCTGTTTATAGGCATCTCGAACTCCTCTGGGATATGCTCAAATCCTCCGATTTGGATAAACCCATATTTTTCCGTTTTTGGATTCGATTTTATCCCGGCGATTTGATGTTAATCTCTTGTTTTCCTTTGATTTATCTGATGGATTTGGCCTTATCTTGAATTTAATCTAGAAGATTAAAAAGAAAACGGCCGATTTCGCCTTCGTCGGGCCTGCTCCAGCTCCTCCTCCAATTTTCCTAGGTGAAGAAGACGATCACGCGCCATGCACGCGTTTTCTCTTGGCCAATCACACGCTGCCACGTGGCAGCTCCAGGGAAAAGAACGAAAAATTTTTGCCAAGCGCCTGCGGGGATTCGAACTCCCAACCTTCAGCCTTCATACGATTCCCATGCGCACACACGAGCTAGCTGAGCTGCCCAATTTTCCCGATTTTATTTGCATCGCAAATTGTACATATGCGATGTAATTTTTTATTTTTTTTGTATTTTTTGAAATTTCAAAAATTTGTAAAAATTATTTATTATTCATTATTGCTATTTCTAAAATCATTTTTCAAAATTGAAGTGTTTTCCTATTTATTTTTATTTTTTTGAATATTTTTATTATTTATGCTAAATTAAGGAAAAATTGGGAAAAATTAGGAAAAATTTGAAAATTGATTATTATTGAGAACTATTGATTCCTAGGGCAAAAATGGGGTGTTTACAGCTGCCCTCTTTGTGGTAAAGTTTGAAAAACTTAACTACAAAGATAAACAAAAGACACCATTTTTGGCCTCTTGAATGGGTTTTTGGTAGGAAAATGGCCCAAGAGCTGATAATCCTATGATTGAAGATGTTCCTAACAATTCAAGGTAATGTTCCCTCTTCAAAAAGTGCTTTATAGGCTAGCTGATTGGCGATAGGATACCTCTTAAGCATTGTGTAAGAATGTATGATGATAGGAAGCGTCTCATCAGACTTGCAATCTTGAAAAGAAAATTTACTTAGGAAGCGCCCTTATGAGCTGGCTACATGTCGACAGAAGCGTCTTGTTAGACTAGCAACTGTTTGGAAGAATGTTTCCGAAGAGTGCCCAAGAGCTGACTAATCGGGAGAATCTAGGAAAGTGCCCATATTGGGCTGACTAACCTTAAAATAGATTTTTAGGAAAGTGCCCATCTTGGGCTGACTAACCTAAGATAGTGTCTCAAAAGGTGCCTTTATGAGCTGACCATGAGAACAAGTTTTTTTTTCGGGAAAGTGCCCATATTGGGCTGACTAACCTTTGATAAATTTTTAGGAAAGTGCCCATCTTGGGCTGACTAACCTAGGATAGAAACTGTCTCAAAAGGTGCCCTTATGAGCTGACCTTGAGAACAAGTTTTTTTCGGGAAAGTGCCCATATTGGGCTGACTAACCCAAGGATTGATTTTTCTAGGAAAGTGCTCCAAGAGCTGACTAACCTAGGATAGAAACTGTCTCAAAAGGTGCCCTTATGAGCTGACCCTGAGAACAGGTTTTTTTTTTTTTTTTTCGGGAAAGTGCCCATATTGGGCTGACTAACCCTAGGATAAATTTTTAGGAAAGTGCCCCAAGAGCTGACTAACCTAAGATAGAAACTGTCTCAAAAGGTGCCCTTATGAGCTGACCCTGAGAATAGGTTTTTTTCGGGAAAGTGCCCATATTGGGCTGACTAACCCTTGGATAAACTTTTCTAGGAAAGTGCCCCAAGAGCTGACTAACCTAGGATAGAAACTATCTCAAAAGGTGCTCTTATGAGCTAACCCTGAGAACAGGTTTTTTTTTTTTGGGAAAGTGCCCATATTGGGCTGACTAACCCTAGGATAAATTTTTAGGAAAGTGCCCCAAGAGCTGACTAACCTAAGATAGAAACTGTCTCAAAAGGTGCCCTTATAAGCTGACCCTGAGAATAGGTTTTTTTTCGGGAAAGTGCCCATATTGGGCTGACTAACCCTTTTAAAATGGAATGACTAGACGAGTGCCCCACTATGGGCTGACTCATCTTATGCTTTTGAATATGCTTTCTACTGAGCTAGATGACGTGATACCTTTCATAATGTGATGATGGTTAACTATTTTAAGATGCTTGCCAGTTTATTGTGGATAGCAACCAATCAACCGAACCTTTGTGTTGGTTTGCTTCTGCTTCTTTTCTTCTTATCATGACGCGAGATTAAAAATCTTGATGTACTTCATTTCTTTATGCACATGGCTCATTCGACGGTAATGTTATCCTACTAATGCACTAAGTTCTAATGCTTAGGAGTAGATAAAATTATATCACAAATTACATTAAGATTCATTATTATTTTAGTGTTTATCTTTCATTGAAGAAGTGGTGGGTAACGTGTTTAGGTGTATTTATCGTGATGAGCATTGATTGGGATTGTTGACCATTCAGGGATATTAGCTTTGCTAGTAGAAAAATAAAAACTCGACTCAACGAAATTTGTATCGAATATTGGCTTTCATAAACATTGGCAAAATTTCAATTCCCTTGCTTAGGGATAGTACATCTTTACAGCATCTGTGTTGATAGGGTCTCTCAACTCTAGACCATCCATCTGAGTTAATATTAGAGCACCACCTGATAGAACCTTTTTCACTACGTAAGGGCCTTCATAGTTTGGAGTAAATTTTCCTCTGGAGTCTTGGGTGTTTGGGAGAACCTTCCTTAGTACCAGATCCCCATCTTTAAAGTACCGAGGTCTCATCTTCTTGTTAAATGCTCGGGCTATCCTCTGTTGGTAACAATGGCCATGACATAATGCAGTAAGTCGTCTTTCATCAATCAGATTCAACTGGGTAACATGTTTAGGTGTATTTATCGTGATGTGCATTGATTGGGATTGTTGACCATTCAGGGATATTAGCTTTGCTAGTAGAAAAATAAAAACTCGACTCAACGAAATTTGTATCGAATATTGGCTTTCATAAACATTGGCAAAATTTCAATTCCCTTGCCTAGGGATAGTACATCTTTACAGCATCTGTGTTGATAGGGTCTCTCAACTCTGGACCATCCATCTGAGTTAATATTAGAGCACCACCTGATAGAAGCTTTTTCACCACGTAAGGGCCTTTATATTTTAGAGTAAATTTTCCTCTAGAGTCTTGGGCGTTTGGGAGAACCTTCCTTAGTACCAGATCCCCCTCTTTAAAGTACCGAGGTCTCATCTTCTTGTTAAATGCTCGGGCTATCCTCTGTTGGTAACATTGGCCATGACATAATGCAGTAAGTCTTCTTTCATCAATCAGATTCAGCTGATCGAGCCTCTTCTTTACCCAATCTGATTCGGCTAACTGAATTTCCGATAGGATTATGAATGATGGTATCTCAACTTCAACTGGTAGCACTGCCTCTGTACCATATACCAATGAGTAAGGGCTAGCTCCTATAGATGTTCTTATTGAAGTCCTATAAGCCATGAGGGCAAACGGTAACATTTCATGCCAATCTTTGTAAGTTGTTGTCATTTTCTCGATGATCTTCTTGATGTTTTTGTTAGCTGCTTCTACTGCCCCGTTCATTTGAGGTCGGTAGGGAGTTGAATTTCTGTGGTTTATGTGGAATTGTTGACATAAACCTGTCATCGATTTATTGTTGAGATTGGTACCGTTGTCAGTGATGATTGACTCAGGAACTCCGTATCAGGTTATTATATCCCTTTTTAAGAAGCAGACTATTACCCCTTTTGTGACATTGGTATATGATGAAGCCTCTATCCATTTGGTGAAGTAATCAATCGCTACCAGTGAAAATCTGTGACCGTTAGATGCCGTTGGAGTGATTGGGCCTATTATGTCGATTCCCTACATGGAGAAAGGCTATGGTGCTGATAACGAATGTAGCTCGTTGGGTGGAGCATTTATCCGATTTGCGTAGACTTGACACAAATGACAGTGTTTGACATACTTTATGCAATCCGATTCAATAGTTAGCCAGTAATACCCTAACCTCATGATTTTTCGGGCCAACATGTAGCCATTCATATGAGGTCCACATACTCCTTCATGCACCTCCTTCATTAGTTCGCCTGCTTCATTTTTGTCTACACATCTCAACAGGGTGGTATCAAATGATCTTTTGTAGAGGATAGACCCACTTAATAGGAAATGGCTTGCTAACCTTCTGAGTGTTCTTTGGTCGTTCTTGCTAGCCATTTCGGGGTATTTACTCTCTTGGAGAAAGGTCTTGATATCGTGATACCAGGGCTTGTCATCTTATATCTTTTCAATTGTTAAACAATAAGCGGGCCGACTTTCGATGTCTATTTTCATTGGTTGAACTTCGGCTCCTCCTGTTATCTGAATCATAGATGCTAGTGTAGCTAGGGCATCTGCGAACTGATTCTGAGTTCTCGGGATGTATGTGAAAGTGATTGCCTTGAATTCTTCAATTAGCTCTATCAAGTGTTGATGGTACGCACCAGTTTGGGGTCTTTAGTTTTGTATTCGCCTCTTGTTTGTAGTATGATGAGCGACGAGTCCCCGTATACTTCTAATTCGCAGATTCCCATTTAGCAGGCCATTTTAAGGCCGAGAATACATGCTTCATATTCCACGATATTATTAGTATAGGGAAATATAAGTCTTGTCGCTGTAGGGAATTGTGTGCCATCTGGAGATATCAATACCACCCAACCCCACAACCGAATACGTTGGCAGCTCCGTCGAAAAACAGTTTCCACTTAGCATTCTGCTCTCTCCCAGAGTCTTCTACTAGTATATCTTCTACTGTTAATATGTTTTCGTCCGGGAATTGGACTTGTATTTCTTGGGTATCTGTCTCGAAGGTGTTCGGCTAACTGATCGGCTAAAGCTTGTCCCTTTATCGAGTTCTGATTTACGTATGTGATGTCAAACTCGGATAGAAGCATTTGCCATTTAGAGATTCTCCCCATCAATGCTGGCTTCTCCGTCAAATATTTCAAGGGATCATGTCTTGTCAACAGCTCAATATGGTAGTAAAGGGTATATTGCCTTAGTCGATGCATGACCAAAATTAACGCACAACACGTCTTCTCCACCTCTGAGTACCTCTGTTCCCCATCTATGAACTTCTTGCTCAAGTAATATATGGGACGTTCTCTTCCCTCTTCTTCTTTCTGCCCCAGTACACATCCCATGGATTCAGGGAGTATGGTGAGGTATAAGAATAAGGGTTTTCCTTGTTTCGGGACTATCAAGACCGGGGGTTTTATAAGATAGTCCTTGATTGTCCTGAACGCCTCCTCACATTCATCGTCCCATTCTATCGTGGCGTTTTTCTTCAGCAAACGGAATAGTGGCCGGCATTTGTCGATGAGTTGTGAGATAAAATGGGCTATATAATTTAATCTTCCCAGCAAGCTTCTTACTTCTTTAACGGAGCGTGGGGAAGGTAACTCTAATATGGACTTTACCTTGTCCGGGTCGATTTTAATGCCCTCCTGGCTTATGACAAACCTAACAGTTTCCCCGTTGTGACCCCGAAAGTACATTTTTCTGGGTTTAACTTAAGCTGGAATTTTCTCAGTCGTTTAAACAACTTTCTCAGGTTATCTATATGGATTTCTCCTTCTTTGGATTTGGCTATCATGTCATCAACATATACTTCAACCTCACGATGCATCATGTCGTGTAGTATGGCAACCATGGCTCTCTGAAACGTCGCCCCGGCGTTTTTCAGACCGAAGGGCATGACTTTGTAACAGAAAGTTCCCCATGTCGTGATAAGGTCGTTTCGGTTTTGTCTTCCTCGCCATTTTTATTTGATTGTATCCTGAGAAACCGTCCATGAATGAGAAGAGATGGTTCCCTGCAGTGTTATCTACTAGAACGTCAATATGAGGTAGGGGGAAGTTATCCTTTGGCGTAGCTTGGTTTAAGTCCCGAAAGTCTACGCATACGCGTACTTTCCCGTTATTTTTCATTACTGGGACTACATTTGCTATCCATTCTGGGTAATCGGATACTTCGATAAACCTTACTTCTAGTAGTTTCTTGACTTTTCTTTAATTTTTAGTAGGATGTCAGGCCTAAATCTTCTCAGCTTTTTTTTTTTAGGTTTGACATCTTCCCTTGTGGGAAGCCTGTGAACTACTATTGACTGGTCTAGCCCTGGCATGTCACCATATGACCAGGCAAACACATCTGCATATTTCGTTAATAGCTCCGTTATCTCACATTTTTGCTCGGCACTCAAACTGGTCCCGATTTTGAGGTTCCTTGGGTTTTCCATGCTTCCTAGATTTACTGTCTCCACAAGCTCGTCGACTGAAATTCCGCTTTATTCATCTTTTATCCAATTTCCTTGTACTATTTCGTGGTCTAAGATATTGCCTTCAACAACTGACCCAGCAGCGTTGGAAACGATATCAGTGTTTTTACTTTCTACCAACGCGAAATATCCCTGATGCTCGATGGTAGGAGATCTAAGTGACATAAAAATGAAAGCACATATATAAGAGGAAGAAAACAAACTGTGATTGAATTTGATAAAAAGTCTCAATAAAACTTGTTTAATAATTTTTCTCTACTTTTGAGCTAACCTAGCGCCACTAATAGGATAGCAAAACCAATTGTTTAGAGTCGGATGCGCGTAGCATGTTGATTTCCCTTTGCTGTCGTCCTCTTCATTTATCCGAAGCTCTTGGATGACATTTGCCTTTCGGAAAGATTGTTGGAGAGGTGGGATGCATATCTGTGTCTCGATCAGCTTCTCCTTCATTCTGCTTTAACACTCCTTACTTGTGCTTCTTCCGCGGCCGTAGGAACATATCCCAGTCCAAAGGTCCCGTGCTGCCCCTCTTTAAACTGATGGCCCTCCTTGCTGGTCACCATGTTTACTTCATTGAAAATCTACAGCCCTAGGTCTTCTGAACCTTCATCCCCGATGTAAGGTATGGCAGTCTCTTTGTATCTGGCGTAATCCTGCTCGCCCAATACTGTGACTATCTGCCCATTTGTGATGAACTTGACCTTTTGGTGGAGACTAGAGGGAATGGCACCAGCAGCATGTATCCAGGGTCGTCCCAAGAGTAGGTTAAAAGACCTGGGATGTCGAGGACCTGGAAAGAGATGTGGAATACTTGTGGACCGATTTCCACCGGCAGGTTCACCTCCCCCACAATATCTCTCTTCGACCCGTCGAAGGCTCTGACCACTATGGAGTTAGGTTTTATATTGCTTGGATCGACCCCAATAAGTCGAGTGTCGCCAATGGGCAAACATTGAGGGATGATCCGTTGTCGATAAGTACCCGGAGACAATGGTGTCATTGCACCGGACCACGATGAATAGTGGCTTGGTATGTTGATTTCCCTCTTCTCCTAGCTCTTCTGGAGAGAAAGATATTTAATCCATGGTAAATATAGAGTTCGCCACGTAACCCATCTTGTCCGTAGCAATATCTTCCGGGACTTGAATCTGTTTTAGCACTTTAAAGAGTGCTTCTCTATGGGGCTCAGATGTGGTAAGAAGGCCCATGAGAGATATCTACGTTGGAACTTTATTCAATTGTTCCATGATCTTGTATTCACTAGCCTTTACCATCTTCGTAAATGTAGCAAGACCCTCTTCCTCTTCCTCCGTTTTTTCCGTATTGAGTTCTTCAGTCGGGCTCTTATACTTCAGATCGTATAATCTCCCAGAGCGGGTGATACCTCCCACTATAGGAGGTCGCTCTTGTTCGAGGTCCCGATAGTCGAACGGTGCAGCCTTGTAATTCTCTGCTGGTACGGGAACATTAAATACATACCTTTTCCTCGGGATTTGCACCTCAACTGATTGTCCCTCATAGCATTGTATAACCCAGGGCTTCTGAGAGTTGATCATGTTGATGGTCTTTCCCTCGTCCCTTGTCGGCTTGTCTTGCTTTTTAAATTCCGGCCCCCATCCACTAGGCGGCCCTTGCTTAGTCGGGGTGTAAGAGTAGTTTACCAAGTACTGAAATTTCCCATGTGGTTCCCCCAAAGTACCGACCGTTGGGTCTCCCTCTAACCACCTCCTCTTAATATGCGCCTTTGGAGTCCCTCCCGGAGCGGGTTGCTCAACCGGATTCTGTTTAAGGGCTTCTTTGGGAGCTGACTCTTCTGACGTGATCATGTTGATGGTGGGCCTGTGATTGGGCAGTGGGTTGGCGTTGACATTGGGTGCTGGGGCGTTGACAAAATCCAATTGTACGATCCCTGCGTCAATTAAGTCTTGGATTTTGTGCCGGAGCCTCCAGCACCTATCTGTGGAGTCCTCTTGACCATTGGTAGTCCACTTGAGGTTGGAGTCGAAGTTCTTTGGGCTGTATCGGTCCATTGGGAGTTCCGAAACTAATCAATGTCGTTGTCCCTCCCGGAGCGGGTTGCTCAGCCGGATTCTGTTTAAGGGCTTCTTTGGGAGCTGACTCTTCTGACGTGATCATGTTGATGGTGGGCCTGTGATTGGGCAGTGGGTTGGCGTTGACATTGGGTGCTGGGCGTTCACAAAATCCAATTGTACGATCCCTGCGTCAATTAAGTCTTGGATTTTGTGCCGGAGCCTCCAGCACCTATCTGTGGAGTGCCCCTCTTGACCCATGTGGTAGTCACACTTGAGGTTGGAGTCGAAGTTCTTGGGCCTGTATCGGTCGTTGGGGAGTTCGAAACTAATCAAGTTGTCTACCCTCCCGGAGCGGGTTGCTCAGCGGATTCTGTTTAAGGGCTTCTTTGGGAGCTGGCTCTTCTGACGTGATCATGTTGATGGTGGGCCTGTGATTGGGCAGTGGGTTGGCGTTGACATTGGGTGCTGGGGCGTTCACAAAATCTAATTGTACGATCCCTGCGTCAATTAAGTCTTGGATTTTGTGCCAGAGCCTCCAGCACCTATCTGTGGAGTGCCCCTCTTGACCCATGTGGTAGTCACACTTGAGGTTGGAGTCGAAGTTTTTAGGCCTGTATCGGTCGTTGGGGAGTTTGAAACTAATCAAGTTGTTTGCCCTCAACCGAGCGAAGACCTGATTGAGAGGTATGGGGATTAGAGTGAACTGCCTTGGGGGCCTGGTGACCTGTGTATGAGCTGTCGTAGGTTGCTGGGCTAAGGTATTCGTGGTCTGGAAAGTTACCCGAGTCCCAAGTTTTTCTGCCTTACTAGAATGCACTGTACTGACTATGGGCTCTTTAACTCTGTTTCCTCCGAAAGGCCTTTGGGTTGGTGTGACCCTAGGAGGTTCCACTGATTGGAGCCTGCCGGTGGTTATGGCATTCTCGATCCTGCAACCTGCAGCCACTACTTCTGCAAAACTGGAGGAGGTCTAGCCTACCAAATGCAAAAAGTAGGTTTTGTCCAGGGTATTGACAAATATGGATGTCAATTCCTTTTCCGATATCGGGATTGCCACCCTGGCGGCCTAGGCTCTCCAGCGCTGGGCGTACTCTCTGAATGACCCGGCATGTCTTTTCAGAGACTCCCCAAGTTGATTACCGATAGGGCGACTTCAACGTTAAACTTATATTGATTATAGAATGCTCGGGCTAGCTTCTCCCAGGTGTTGACAATGTTGAAGTCGAGGTGGGCATACAGACCAATGCGGGGCCGGTGAGGCTGTCCTGGAATGTCTGGAGCATGAGTTGTCGTATTGAGCATACTTGCTCATTTTCCAGGCATATAGCCTGGTATACATTTTGGGGCAGCCGGTCCCATCATACTTTTCGAAATCCGGGGTCTTGAATTTCTCAGGTATGCCTCTTCCCCGTATGCTGGCAGGTAATTGATCCCAGCTTGTTCAAAACCATCAGACCCTTCCATTATTTTTATCTTATCATGGAGCTGCTGGAAGAGTCGCTTCTCCATCTCCTTCTGCCTATTCTCCATTTCTCTTTTCAGGTCGTCAGAGGTCGGCCCCTGGCTAACTTTTGGCTCGTACTCAAAAGCCGGATTAAGATGGGAATTGATCTCCTCATATTCTGGAGGCTGTCCCTCCATCGCTTTTCCCTTTCTAGCCCCTGAATATTCTTCTTGGGTTGGCTGGGTGTTGACAGGAGGCTGATGCTTTCAGTCAAGAGGTGAACTTGGGCAGCCAGCTGTTGGACCGTTTGCTCTAGGGACATGATCCTGGAGTCCGAGGCAGCTTCGGCGTTGTTGTTGTGGTTGTCACTGCTGTTAGCAATCTTTGCTCTTGAGCGCGTGAGAACTGGGCTTCTAGGAGGGTTCGGTTGCTTGGAAGCTATTTTGATACCTGGACGCACATTTTTTATTTTAGTGTGATGGATGCAAGAATGATATGCATATGTCATGCGGATGCTAAAAAATAAAAGGGTTGACAACTGATTGACAATGTAATACTGAAACTTTACTTTTATTAATATTGGAAAATCATGGAGTTCAATGATGAAAATAAAAGATTACAAATAATGTTCTACTTCCTAGCTCTTTTAGTCTTCTGTTGTGGAGGCTCGGACTTCCTACTGATGATGGCTTCTAGCTTCTTGACCTTGTCTTGGCACTTCTCTAATTGTGCTTCCAAGGCCTTGTTTCTTTGGTCAGATTCCTTGAAGTGTCCCTTCCAAATGTCTTTCTTGTAGTCTGCAGCTTCGAAGAACACTTCCATCCGGGCTTTGACCTGTTCTAAGTAGATTTCTGTCTCTGGGTTTATCTTGTCTGGTCTTGGTTGGGTGACGTCTAGAACTCGGTATACTCTTTCCCCTGTCTGGTATAACTGGCGGATTACAAACTCTCTGGTGGCTCGGTGCTTTCCTACTTCACCATCTAACTCCCCTAGGTCCACATTTGGGCTTTCGATTCTGGCTTCCCAAAGTGCTTTGACCTCTGCCAGCTTAGCGAACTTCTCGGCTACTAACATGTTCGGATCTTGATACTTGAAGGTGACTGCTTCGAGCAACGGTCGATAAACTATGTCTTGGATAATACCAAATTGGCGAACCATTGAATTTGGGTGATATCCGATACTTCCATTGATCCCGATTAACGGCATAGCTTGGAAATTACTGCAAGTCAAGATGATATTATCACAGCAACTCCACCTGGCTGTCCATAGGATATCTTCAGTGCTGAGGCTTCTAAGTAGATCTACCCAACTGTGGCTGGTAATGTCGTCGGGTAGCTTTACCTTTGCTATGCATGAATCCACCAGATCTACCTGTTGAGCTAAGGTTGTCCTGACCATGTTCAACCCAAAGCACTTGAGGTGGCTTACAAACCATATTAGCAGAAGATTGATGCTGGAACGGAAGATCCCATGGCCTTTCTTCTTAAGGAAATTCAAGTTCCGAATTTGTTTTGCCAGTAGAGCCGGGATGTAAGATCTCCCTTCCAAGAATTGGGCCACCAGTTCTGCAACCCGTTAATGAATATAGAAAGTTCCGGTGGGGAATAGTATAGTGGCGAAGGCTGTCAAGATGAACGCATTCACCCTTCTTTGCCTGTAAGTCTTAGGGTCCCCACATAAGATGTCCTTTCTATCCCCAATGTCTTCTCAGGCAATAAACCAAGCCTCTAAGTCATCCATGCGCATGCAATACCCATTACAGTCTGCCAGGGCTTTGTTGAATGCTGTTTTGCGGATGCCTAGCAGTCTGCTGAAGGTGCCGGTTGGCCCGGCCTCGAGGTCTGGCGTGTAAATTTGATCAGTCAATGCTGGAGCCTGTAGCAACTAGGTGTACTCCTCCAAGGTAGGGGTGATCTCATGCGGCCCGATGAAGAAAGCTGCGGGCTCGATCTCCCATAACTGAAGCATGGCCCAGACCATAGGTAAATTCGCCTCTATTTTGGTTAGTGAAAGGATGGGGCCGATCTTTTGTTGGATGAAGGCCTGCTCTTCTAGGTTGTACAAGGTAAACCAATGGTCCAGTACCAATTTTGGGTCCAAAGGTTTGTACACCCGAATCTCTTTGCGAAGGAGGCGGTCGACTACACTGCTAGCCATCTATTACAATAAGAAACCGCCTAATTACAAACAGGACTATGAAAGCATTACAGGGAAATACACTTGAACTCCATGAAGGAAAAATAACAAACCATTACATTGTCATCAATTGTCAACCCCTTATGATGTTATGTATGCAAATGGGTTGGTTCTAATTGGTTCCTGAGCTCTATGGCCTCCCGCATTCTCGAAGAAATGGATCTTAGGCCATATCGAAGCATAGGGTGGGGTAGCCTAATCGGTCCCGAATGGTGAATCAACTCACTTCCCGAAACCTACACAATGGCTCCCCGTCTTAGGTTTCTAGGACGGTCCGGGTTCGACCGCATCTATTCACACAAACATATGTATGCATGCGAACCTCTACGGTAAAGAAACTAAAATCTAACTAAATCCTGCAAAGTTAGTAATAGAGTAATAATTGAAACATATTTCTTAAAGATAACAACTCGGAGAGATTCAGGTGGCTAGCCTATTGGCATGGGTCCCCAGTGGAGTCGCCATCCTGTCGAGTCTAATTTTTGAATTCCCATTCCTAATCCGATCTAAACTAGACCCTATGCTCATCTAATCTAGATCCTCGACTTGAGTTAGGAATTTCGTTTAATTTTTAGAGTCGCCACCCAACAGTCGTTGGGAAATATTGAATTAAGACTAAAGGAGCGGATTAGTCTTAATTTGGACTACTAGTCGTCGTTCTTTCCTCTTCTCGTTTTTGTGAAAAGAGGAAAAGGGAAAACCAGAGTTTCTAAGTCCGGAGGCTAACCTATTAAAACCTTTACAGTTACCACCTAATCTCCTAAAATTGTTCATCTTTAGAAATGTGTTTCATTGTGTTTCTGTTACTTTTTATTTATGTTTTTGATTTATTTTAAGAAAATGATTTTTCATTCATTTTACGGGTTGACCCAAATGGGTGCCTACGTACCTGCTACTCAGGATCAAACAAGTCGTAGTTCGCTTTTCCTGAAAAATTTAAGTTTGTTGATGAATTTTAATTTTTTTTAAATCTCTTTTGAGTTCTTAACATTTTTGGGATTTTTTTTCTGAAAAAATTTCTAAACCTAAGCTTTGGTTTTATTTTTGAAAATGATTTTTAGGGAAAACATCAATTTTGGATTTATTTGAAGAAAATAATTTTTCTAAGTGCTAAAACTTAATTTTTTATGATTCTTTTATAATTTTTGAAATTTTTTTATGAATCTTCACGATTTTTTTTTTTTATGATTTTTATGATTTTATAAGTTTTTGTGATTTTTTATAAATTTTTGTAATTTTTATGCTAAAACATTTTATCCTAAGTTATTATCTATCCTATTTTGAAATCTAAAGTTTTATTATTATTTTTCCTAATCTTTTTATTATTTTATTATTTTTTTTTATTTTTTTTTTTTTTTTATTTACTATTTTATTTATTTTTCCACATTTTTTTAATTCTAGAAAAATCTAATTTCTACATTTTTCCTCTTTATGAAAATAAAATAAAAACAAATAAATAAATAACTAAACAAATAATAAATAATAAATAAAATTCGAATAAAAAATAAAAAAATAAATTAATTAAATAAAATAAATATAAAAAAATCCAGAAAAATCCGACTTACCTGGATCCGGGTCGAATCGGATCGGGTCGGTCGGGTCGGGTCGGATCAGATCGGATCGGTCGAACACGGCGGCGGAGAAGGCTCGTTCACGACGTTCCGGTGGCTTTTTGCGGCGGGTGAGGTGTCGAATCCTAGCTTCTCGAGGGTCCTGAGTCCGATGGTGGTGGCAGTTCACTCCCATAACATCTCCTTGCAGTGGTTTCAACTCCGATGGATGGTCGCGGCTCCAAGCTTCTCTGGCGTACTCCAATTTGCTCCTTCCTCTCTCTTTTTCTTCGTGCCCTGGCTTCCTCCTGCTCTCCTCTATTTATAGGCATCTCGAACTCCTCTGGGATATGCTCAAATCCTCCGATTTGGATAAACCCATATTTTTCCGTTTTTGGATTCGATTTTATCCCGGCGATTTGATGTTAATCTCTTGTTTTCCTTTGATTTATCTTATGGATTTGGCCTTATCTTGACTTTAATCTAGAAGATTAAAAAGAAAACGGCCGATTTCGCCTTCGTCGGACTGCTCCGGCTCATCCTCCGATTTTCCTGGGTGAAGAAGACGATCACGCGCCATGCACGTGTTTTCTCTTGGCCAATCACACGCTGCCACGTGGCAGCTCCAGGGAAAAGAACGAAAAATTTTTGCCGAGCGCCTGCGGGGGATTCGATCTCCCGACCTTCAGCCTTCACACGATTCCCATGCGCACACACGAGCCAGCTGAGTTGGCCCAATTTTCCCGATTTTATTTGCATCGCAAATTGTACATATGCAATGTAATTTTTTTTTTTTTTTGTATTTTTTGAAATTTCAAAAATTTGTAAAAATTATTTATTATTCATTATTGCTATTTCTAAAATCATTTTTCAAAATTTCAAAATTGAAGTGTTTTCCTATTTATTTTTATTTTTTTGAATGTTTTTATTATTTATGCTAAATTAAGGAAAAATTGGGAAAAATTAGGAAAAATTTGAAAATTGATTATTATTGAGAACTATTGATTCCTAGGGCAAAAATGGGGTGTTTACAACTACGATTGGCAACGATCAAGTTTTTGGCTGGTCATGTATATTACTGTTTCCTTGATGGGATGTCTGGATATTTTCAGATTCCTATCGCACCCGAAGACTAGAAAAGACAATATTCACATGCCCTTTTGGGACCTTCGCTTATCAACGCATGCCTTTCGGATCATGCAATGCTCTAGCCACCTTTCAGCGATGCATGATGGCTATTTTTGAGGATATGGTAGGAGACAAGATGGACATATACATGGATGATTTTTCTGTTTCGGGAATTCTTTTGATGAGTGTCTACACCATCTTGAGTTAGTGTTACAATGTTATGAAGATACTAACATGGTCCTAAATTGGGAGAAATGTCATTTTATGGCAAAAGAAGGTGTTGTTTTAGGTCATAAAATCTCCAAGAAAGGCATAGAAGTGGATGAGGCAAAGATCGAAGCAATTTATAAATTGCCCCCACCATCTTCGGTTAAGGCAATACGAAGTTTTCTTCGTCATGTAGGGTTCTATCGATGATTCATTAAATATTTTTCGAAAATTGCTAGGCTAATGACAAAACTCTCTGAGAAGGATACCTGCTTTGACTTCAACCAGGAATGCATTGATGCATTTGAAATCCACAAGCAAAAACTCATCACTGCACCTATCATGGTCACA
Source organism: Laguncularia racemosa (assembly GCA_037954665.1). Classification (NCBI taxonomy): domain Eukaryota; kingdom Viridiplantae; phylum Streptophyta; class Magnoliopsida; order Myrtales; family Combretaceae; genus Laguncularia; species Laguncularia racemosa. Next base: position 1,002,808 of record JBBMOL010000169.1, read on the forward strand.
CCAACATGGGACATTCCCTTTGAGATTATGTGTGATGCTAGTGACTTGGCTATGGGAGCGTTGTGGGTCAGTGAAAAGAAAATACTTTCAACCCATTCATTATGCTAGCAAAACACTTACTCTTGCACAAGAAAATTATATAACCACTGAGAAGGAGTTGCTGGCAGTTGTCTTTGCTTTTGACAAGTTCAGATCGTATCTCATCTTATTTAAGGTCATCGTTGATAGAGCCATTTTATACTCGATCTTTATAGTATAAATTATGTTAATTTATTATTGATTTTATAGAAATCATAAGGAAATGGTACTTAATTCTATTATGGTGATAAATCAGGTTAAATGGAGTCAAGGGCGCCAATTCAAGTAAATTAGAGAAGTCATCTACAACTTGGTTTAAAGACAAGGATTTACACTGCCGAGGGAAGTACATGGGCGTGTAATTGAAGTACACGACCGTACACTTAGATTTGAATCAAAAGGAAGATACACGGTTGAAGTACATGGCCGTGTATTTGTCTAGAAGGAGGCACGGTTTGAGGCACGGCCATGGTGAAAACCGTGCCATACACTGTACAAGAAGGTGGCAATATGGACTTCCAATAGAGAGAGACACGGCTTGAGATTTGGCCATGCTTGAAGCCGTGGTTGAAGCCGTGGTGAAAGTTAGACGTGCCAAGGAGAAGAAAGTGTAGAACATTGGCAGAGGATGGCACGGCTTGAAATCTAGCCGTGGTACACACTGGGCACGGATGAAGACTTGTAGATTATGCATAGAGGAAGGTACGGTTGGAAATCTAGCCATGGTGTAGGGCGTGGTACACACTGGTAAGGAAGATGTACATGAATTATGCACAGAGGATGGCACGTCTTGACCCACGGCCGTGTGGTAGGGCGTGCAGGCGGACGAATCTTCACTTCTCGAAATCTCTTGGAAAAGGAAAGATATTTTCGTATCTTGCTAGCAAAAGATCACATGCTATCCCTCAAACAATATAAATAGAACCAACCCTAAGGGTTTGGAGAATCTTGAATCTTTCAATCTTACAATCTTTGAATCTTGGAAACAAGAAGGAAGGCATGGAGGTAGGGCGGCAATCGGGTTCATCATGTTTTTACTTTTTATTTCCGTTTTTCTTATGAACATGAGTAGCTAAGCTACTTTTCTAGCCAAAGGGTCATAGATGTTTAATTCTCCACGAATTGTGAGGTCTAATTGACTTGTATTTATTCTACTCTTTGTTTTTGGGTATTCATATATCTTCTGATCGTTTTGTCATTATTATCTTTGTTGATTGGTATGAGTTAGAGCTCTTCTACTCAATTAGCAAGTTAATATATTGTCAACTAGCACGTCAAATCCGTAATTTTTTTATTGTTCTAGTCTCAGTGACACGATAACATGTTTGGTTATAGAATAGATGATCGAATTCATGTTATGGAGATGTATGATCATGATTAAATAGGTTATCTTATAATCTACTTGCATGAATTGGTGGTCTCTCTAGATTTTAATGCTATTGATAGATTAAATCCTAAGAGCTTGTCTAGGGTTGTCTAATCAATAAGAGAAATAATTCAAAGCGCTTGTCTTGATTATCGAGGAAGTAAAGAGAGATAGGTTGTTAGAGCTTGTTAATAACTATAACCAATTTATCTAGAACTAAGAATAGAACACATTTGCATCGATGATCAATTCCTAGGATTATACTATCTTGATTCCTTTGGCTAGGCTTTTATCAATATTCGACTTTATTATCTTGTTTCAATTTTACTTCGATTCACAAACAAAACCCCCATTTTTCTTTTCTTTTTATTCTCCTTGAATAGAAATATCTTTAACCAATCCCTATGGATTCGACCCTACTCACCACTATATGAAAATCATATAATTGTCTAGGAGTAGGTTTTTTTTTTTTGGATTCGACACCCATCAAATTTTGGCGCCGTTGTTGGGGATTGGTGTCAAATTTATTTCTATTCTTGTTTGACTCGTTCTTCTCAGACAGGTGCATTCAATTATAATCTGGAGATTAAGAAGACTCTTAAGAGGCTGCGACGAGAAGCTAGATCATCCACTAGACTGAATTTAGCATCGGATTTGTCTGATTCATCCCTTGATTCAAAAAAAGAAGACGATATGGCAAATCCCGAGAGAACACTGCGAGAATTGGCTGCACCGGATGTAAATCAACAACCACTTTGCATTCACTATCCCAAACTAGTTATTGAATTCGAATTGAAGTCTGGGTTGATACATCTGTACCAACCTTTCATGGTCTTGAGAATGAAGATCCTCATAAGCATTTGAAAGAGTTTCATATAGTGTGTTCTAGTATGAGGCCGCAAGGAATAAATGATGATCAAATCAAGCTACGTGCTTTTCCGTTTTCTTTAAGTACTAAAGCTAAAGATTGGTTGTTTTATTTGCCCTCAGTTCTATAACCACTTGACAATATGGTCAGACTCTTCTTAGACAAATTCTTCCCTGCATCCAGAGCCGTGGTATAAGAAGAGAAATTTGTAGTATCAAACAGAGGGACACCGAGACTCTTCATGAGTATTGGGAGTGATTTAAGCAATTGTGTACAAGCTAGCCCACAACATGGAATATCTGAACAACTTCTCATCCAATGCTTCTATGAAGGCCTGCTGCCGATGGAAAGGAAAATGATGGATGCTGCAAGTGGAGGCGCCATAGTAAACAAAACCCCTGGTCAAGCTAGGGAATTGATCTCCATTATGGCTGCCAATTCGCAACAATTTGGGTATAGGCATGATACATCTTCAAGGAAGGTAAATGAGGTAAATGTGTCTAACCTTGAACATCAAATTTCTAATCTAACCTCCTTTGTGCAGCAGCTAGCTCTTGGAAAAACACAATAGGTGAAGGCTTGTGGAATTTGTGCTGCTCCTAATCACCCTACCGACATGTGCCCTACATTGCAAGATGATAATCATGAACACGCCAATGTTGTAGGAGGATTCCTAGGAAAACCACAAAGGAAGTATGACCCTATTCGAATACTTACAATCCTGGATGGAGGGATCATCCTAACTTCCGATATGGCAACAACCCATAACATTTCCAGCAATTCCAGCCTAAGCCATCACACCAAGTACCCCAAGCTCCTTCCACTTCAGGTATGTCTCTTGAGGATATTGTTAAGTCTCTTGCTGTTAATACCAAACAATTTCAAGAGGAAACTAAGCAAAGCATTCAAAACTTGGAGAATTAGGTAAGCCAACTTGCTTCTGGTGTAAACAAATTAGAAACTCAAGGTAAGTTACCTTCTCAAACTATTACAAATCCGAAGCAAAGCGTTAATGCAATTACCTTGAGAAGTGGAACATAATTGTAAAGGTCAGATAAAAAAGGACACCTATCTAATCTTGAGGAAGAGACCAAGAAAGAGATTTCGACTCCAAGCCAGCAGGACAACCAGATTAGAAGGTCACTAGTCGAGCCATCAAAGGTCACATTGATACCACCTCCTTTCCCCTCCAGATTGGCGAAATCTAAGAATGAAGCGGAAGAAAAAGAGATTCTGGAAACGTTTCCCAAAGTCGAGGTAAATATTCCTTTGATTGATGCAATTAGGCAAATACCATGCTATGCTAGATTTCTCAAGGACTTGTGCACTAACAAAAGGAAGCTGAAAGGCAATGAAAAGATTAGTGTAAGTGAAAATGTTTCAGCCATTATTCAGAAGAAGCTTCCTCCTAAATGTAAGGATCTAGGTATGTTTACCATTCCTTGCAAAATAGGTAATCTTGGAATCGCTAAAGCCATATGTGATCTAGGAGCTTCTATCAATGTCATTCCTTTGTCTGTTTATCAATGTTTAAATGTTGGTCCTTTGAAGGAAACGGGTGTTATTGTTCAACTTGCTGACAGGTCCAATGTTTATCCTGAGGGAGTTCTAGAGGATGTTTTAGTTCAAGTCAATGGGTTGGTCTTTCCTACTGATTTTTATGTGCTTGATATGGAAGATAATGATTCTCATGATTCATCAATGATATTATTAGGGCGACCATTTCTTAAGACATCCAAGACAAAAATTGATGTAAATGATGGTACCCTTATTATGGAATTTGATGGTGAAGTGATTAAATTTAACATTTATGATGCCATGAAACACCCTAGCGATATCTCTCCTATTTTTGTTGCAAATGTTATTAACCCATCACCACAGGCACCAAAGCTGGAATCAAAATCCTTACCCGAACATCTGGCCAGGAATGTCTAGCCAAAGACGTTAAAGAAAGGCACTTCATGGGAGGCAACCCATGTCAAAAAAAAAAAAAAAATCTTTTAGTTTTGTTTTGCTTTAGTTTTGTCTTGTTTTAGTTTAGTTTTGTTTTGATTTTAGTGTAGTTTTGAACTCTTTGGATCAGCTGCAGCAAGGATACACATAAGTAGATGACATTTTCTAGAGCTTAAAGGGAGAACTCCAATACCAGAGAAGTACCAGTATTTCCTTTCTCTTATTCTCTAATGTGCCTTGTGTTGTTAATTCCTCTTCAATTGTGCTAAATTAGGAACAGTGAGGACACTGTTCAAGCTAAGTGTGGGGAGAGGATAATAAAATATAGAGAATAGAGAATTGCTCCATACTTTGAATGTTTGACCTTAAGCAATTTTAAGCCAAATTTTTTCAAAATTATCATGAAATCTGAAGATTGTACTAAATGTTGTAATAAGCATCTACAAAATGTGAAATTGACTTGTTCAAATGCTTTACTCACCCACTGCTGTGATTAGAATACTTGGTTAAAATTAAGTAGTGAAATCTTTAAGAAACAAATTTACCTTGTATTTAGTTTTAGAATTGGAAGTCTAAGAGTAAGTCGAGTCCCTAAGTGAAAAATAAACAAGTTTACTTCTAGGTTATATTAGCTACTGTATAGTCTTTGAAGTTGTTTGTTATAACACTTAGTGAAAAAAAAAAAAGAAAATAAATAAATAAAAAATAAAAAAATCAAGCATAGCCATTACTCCAATGATTCAACTAATTGAGTTAAGAGTATTCAAACTTGAATGTTAGAGTGAGGAAGAGTCCGTAGGGGTATCTCAAAACCCAGTCACTTGAGTGACGAGCTCGGGATGTGCCGACTCTATGAACTCACTATAACGATAAGGGAAAAAAGGTGAAAGTTCATGAAAAGAAGCGGGCAAAAACCCATCAACATAGATGCTTGAATAAATCAAAAGAACATGAATGTAAACATTCATTGAATAAAACAAGACGTATAGAAGGGAGAATATCTAGCAAAGAGCTTATACCAGATGCTTTTACTTTATGCTGCAAGGATTTTATGTTTGCTAATATCCAATGAAGTTTAATTGGGTGTTTTTCCTTAGTGGATTAAGTATTTACTTTTGGAATAAAAATTCTTTTGTTAAACATGAGGATTAAAGTTTTTTTTCTTTAGATTAGCTATTAAATTTTGTCCACAGTAATTTGATCACAGGGAACCAATTTGGTTGAAGTAGTAGACATTAAAGTTTCAAGTCATGAATTACAAATGAACAGATCCTTGGAATGATAAAAAGAAAGTTTATATAATCTATGACAGATTTCTCAATTGATTTGATGCAATTGCTTGAGGACAAGCAAGAGTTTAAGTGTGGGGGAATTTGATAGAGCCATTTTATACTCGATCTTTATAGTATAAATTGTGTTAATTTATTATTGATTTTATAGAAATCATAAGAAAATGGTACTTAATTCTATTATGGTGATAAATCAGGTTAAATGGAGTCAAGGGCGCCAATTCAAGTAAATTAGAGAAGTCATCTACAACTTGGTTTAAAGACAAGGATTAACACTGCCAGAGGGAAGTACATGGGCGTGTAATTGAAGTACACGGCCGTGCACTTGGATTTGAATCAATAGGAAGATACACGGTTGAAGTACACGGCCATGTATCTGTCTAGAAGGAGGCACAGTTTAAGGCACGACCATGGTGAAAACCGTGCCATACACTGTACAAGAAGGTGGCAATATGGACTTCCAATAGAGAGAGACACGGCTTGAGATCTGGCCATGCTTGAAGCCGTGGTGAAAGTTAGACGTGCCAAGGAGAAGAAAGTGTGGAACATTGGCAGAGGATGGCACGGCTTGAAATCTAGCCGTGGTTGTAGCCGTGGTACACACTAGGCACGGATGAAGACTTGTAGATTATGCATAAAGGAAGGCACGGTTGGAAATCTAGCCATGGTGTAGGGCGTGGTACACACTGGATAAGGAAGATGATACGTGAATTATGCACAGAGGATGGCACGTCTTGACCCACGGCCGTGTGGTAGGGCGTGCCAGGCGGACGAATCTTCACTTCTCGAAATCTACTTGGAAAAGGAAAGATATTTTCGTATCTTGCTAGCAAAAGATCACATGCCATCCCTCAAACAATATAAATAGAACCAACCCTAGAGTGTTTGGAGAATCTTGAATCTTTCAATCTTACAATCTTTGAATCTTGGAAACAAGAAGGAAGGCAGGAGGCAGGGCAGGCAATTGGGTTCATCATGTTTTTACTTTTTATTTCCGTTTTTCTTATGAACATGAGTAGCTAAGCTACTTTTCTAGCCAAAGGGTCATAGATGTTTAATTCTCCACGAATTGTGAGGTCTAATTGACTTGTATTTATTCTACTCTTTGTTTTTGGGTATTCATATATCTTCTTATCGTTTTGCCATTATTATCTTTGTTGATTGGTATGAATTAGAGCTCTTCTACTCAATTAGCAAGTTAATATATTGTCAACTAGCACGTCAAATCCGTAATTGTTTGATTGTTCTAGTCTCAGTGACACGATAACATGTTTGGTTATAGAATAGATGATTGAATTCATGTTATGGAGGTGTATGATCATGATTAAATAGGTTATCTTATAATCTTCTGGCATGAATTGGTGGTCTCTCTAGATTTTAATGCTATTGATAGATTAAATCCTAAGAGCTTATCTAGGGTTGTCTAATCAATAAGAGAAATAATTCAAAGCGCTTGTCTTGATTATCGAGCAAGTAAGGAGAGATAGGTTGTTAGAGCTTGTTAATAACCATAACCAGTTTATCTAGAACTAAGATTAGAACACATTTGCATCGATGATCAATTCCTAGGATTAAACTATCTAGATTCCTTTGGCTAGGCTTTTATCAATATTCGACTTTATTATCTTGTTTCAATTTTACTTTGATTCACAAACAAAACCCCCCATTTTTCTTTTCCTTTTTATTCTCCATGAATAGAAATATCTTTAACCAATCCCTATGGATTCAACCCTACTCACCACTATATGCAAATCATATAATTTTCTAGGAGTAGGTTTTATTTTTGTTGGATTCGACACCCATCAATCGTATACACAGATCATTCCACCTTGAAATTCTTGCTGACAAAACAGGATGCAAAGCACGCCTCATTCGGTAGATTTTACTTCTTCAAGAGTTTGATTTTGAGATAAGGGATAAAAAGGGTGCTAAGAATCTAGCAGCCGACCACCTGTCACGTTTGGAGAATCCCTATTTAGAAAGACCGAACGAAGTTGAGATCAACGATGAGTTCCCTGAGGAACGATTGTATACCATCAAGACCATTGAAGATGATATCATCCCATGCTTTGTTGATATTGCCAATTACCTAGTGGCAAGGCCCTTCCTAAAGATATGAACAAGCAGCAGAAGAAGAAATTTTTCACCAAATTGAAGCACTACTACTGGGAGGATCCACATTTATTTAGAATTTGTGCCGATCAAATGATTCGAAGGTGTGTTTCCCATGAAGAAGGATGGAAAATCTTATTCCACTGTCACAGTAGGCCAACGGGAGGACATCATAGTGCCAATAGGATGACGTACAAAGTTTTGGAAGCAAGATTTTACTGGCCGTCGTTATTTAGGGATGCTTAGAGATATGTAACTCGATGTGACCGATGCTAGAGGGATGGTAACATATCAAAACAGAATGAAATGCCACAATACTAAATATTAGAGTGTGAAGTATTCGATGTATGGGGCATCGACTTTATGGGGCCCTTTCCTCCTTCCTTCAGAAATAAATACATATTGGTAGCTGTGGATTACGCCTCTAAATGGGTAGAAGCACAAGCCTTGTCGACTAATGACTCTCGGGTGGTTGTTAAATTCTTGAAGAAGCTCTTCTATAGATTCAGGGTCCTACAGGCACTCATAAGTGACAAAGGTACACACTTCTGTAATTCGCAAGTTAAAAAGATTCTCAAGCGATATGGGATGACTCACCGTCTTGCTACGTGATAAGTATAAATTAAAACTTGTATTTTAGATGAATTCTATTTGTTTGTGTAATAATTTGATGTTATCTTGAAGAATTTTGATACTTAAATTAGAAATATTTCAGTTTCAGGGATGAGGACCACTATTTTGAGAAGAGATATCGATTTGGATTGAAATCAAAGAGGAATACACGAAGAAAAATACTTTTTGGAAGGAACAGTAGATATACACGGCCATGTATTTCAAAGGCACGGTCGTGTGTTCATCTTAGGAGATCCACAGAAGCAGACACGGTTGCATACATGGCCTGAGGCACGGCCGTGTGTTGAGCCTGGAAAAACCACCAGAAGCTTACACGGTCTAAGTACACGGCCGTGTATCAGTGTGGAAGAAGAGTCATCAGGACAGATCAGTACACGGTTGGAATACACACCCGTGTAACCCAACCGTGCATAAGAAAACATTGAGGAGGACACACGGTTGAGTTACACACCCGTGTAATAAACCGTGTACGAAGAACAAAGAAGACAAAGGCATACACGGCTATTACAAACGGTCGTGTGGGATATACACGCCCAGAGTTCAATGAGTCAGAGAGATACACAGTTTATAGACACGCCCGTGTAGTAAGACCGTGTGTCTATCAAAGGAAAGATATCTTCAAATCGATTTTAAATCTTTCATCCATATTTAAAGGATATCTCCTACACGCTAGAGAGGAAGCTACCCTAGGTATAAATAGTCGTCTTTGACAAGAAAAAGGGGGGAGAAAAAGAAGAGAGAAGAGAGAAGAGAGAGAGGACGAAAGAGAGAACAGAGAGGAGGCCGTGAGGCCGAAAGGCCGAGGAGGCCGAAGGGATGGAAAAGTGAAAGATGAAGGGATGCGAAAGGAAGAAGATGACACCGAAGGGCTCATGCACAAGGGTTTTTGTCTTTCTTTTTAACTCTATTTCATTGATTTGTATCTTGAAAATCCTTAGTGGCTAGTTGTTTCATACCCGAACCTTATGAATTCTAATTGTTATGTAATATGGGATTAATTGCATAGTTGATGACTAATGGAAATTTCTGAATTTATTCATGTTGTTCATGTAGTGTTGCTAATTTGATGTATGGCCAACATTGAGTTTGCATTGATTTCTTAGAAGATGATTTGGAAATCTTTTGTTTGAATAGATCTTACATGAATAAAGGAATTCGTATGTAATCTAGGGATAGAGAACGTGAATTTTCCGTATTAGGTTAAATTAGATAATTTGATCTAATTGAGGGTTCAAGAGTGTTAATGCAATTCTGATTGTTGTTAATAAAAGAGGGATCTTTGTTAATACGGTTAGAATTAGGAGTTAGTGATTTTGGAAGAAACATTAACTTAGTGCTAGATACTCCGCGGTTTAGAGATAACCATTGCTCGTTAACTAATTCATTGAAAGGGTAAAGTTACATGACGATTAGAGGAGTAGTAAAGGGTAGGGTATGTTCTTAGTTATCAAATTAATAATCAAGTTATAGTGTTATTTTTAATTGCTATAGGTTTAGTTAAGTATTCTTAATTTAATTTGAACCCTCTCGAATTTGTGCGGTTAGATAGTTGGTTTAGAGTTAGTATTAGTACTTGCTGATCCTGGAGGAGACGATACCTGAACTCAACTCTATACTATTACAATCGATAGGTGCACTTGCCTACTTGATCGTAACAGAGAGTCGCAGAAAGGGATTTTAAAATTTGTGTGATTGCGATCTAACTAACACTACGCCGTATCACCCCTAAATGAGTGGGCAAGTGGAGGTTTCAAACAGAGACCTAAAGCGTATCTTATGAAGTTCGTATCTCACTATAGACGAGATTGGGCCGAGAAGTTAGATGATCCTTTGTGGGCATATTGGACAGCTTACAAAACCCCCCTTGATACTACTCCATATTGATTGGTCTACGGGAAAGCTTGCCATTTACTAGTTGAGATTCAGCACAAGGCATTTTGGGCGATCAAATCTACCAATTTAGATCTCAGTCGGTCTGGAGCACATCGAAGGATGCAACTTAATGAGCTAGATGAATGGAGGCTCATGGCATATGACAATTCATATATATACAAAGAGAAAGCCATGAAGTTTCATGATGCTCGGCTACCATGGAATGGACAGTTTAATGAAGGGGACTTTGTATTGCTTTTCAACTCTAGGTTGAAATTGTTCCCTAGGAAGCTTAAATCAAGATGGTTTGGTCCATTCCAGGTAAAAAGGGTTTTTCCCTACAGCACAATTGAGTTGGAACACCCGGAGAAAGGCATTTTCAAGGTGAATGGCCAAAGGCTTAAGCATTACGTGGGGGATAAAACAGTTTCCGAAGAAAAGGAGGAGCCGAACCTCATTCTTATCTCCATTTGAGCTCCACTGGTTCATTACGTCGAGCCAACGACGTTAAACAACAGCGCTTCTTGGGAGGCAACCCATGTTGCTTAGGTAAGTTTTCTTCCTTACTCATTACTTGCTTTATTATCACCCGTTGTTTTGGGGTAACTTTTGCAGGACAGCAAGGTACAGAGGAGTTAACTAAGTTTGGATTCTATGAAAGTCACCTTAATAGAGCTTCTTTTAAGCTCTAAGTGTGGGAAAATTCAGGATGGAAGACCTTTTCAAGGGAGTGCGAGATGAAGTGATGACAGGTATGTACTTTGATCTACACTACCAGGTACATTAGTGGTGTATCCGATTTCTCACACATGCTAGAGGGTATCTAAATTGACTTTGCAATACAAAAGGGGAATACATCATGTTGTGCCCTCCCGTGCACTTCAAAATATGCTCATTGTGTATATATCATAGATACACGAACAAGGTACATGTTCGTGTACTTGGTCGTGTATCTGACCCACGGATTGCTCTCCCATAGAATACGAACGAGATACACGATCGTATGCTTGAACTATAGCGCCTCACTCGAGATATACGATCCAAAGTATACGACCGTGTATTTGGTCGTGTATCTAATTTTTCTCCTCGTACTATAAAAGGAATCCTCACTTCATTCTACCATTTACACAACCCTTTCTCCATTCGTGTACTTCCTCTTTCCCCACTCAACTCCTCTACACCGTAGTTGTTCTTTCTACACCATCAATTTCTTCCTTTTCAAGGACTCAAGATGGGCAAGAAGACTTGTGTAGTTAAACCGAAGTTTACTAAGAAGAAGAAGACCACCCTTGCTAAGCGGAAGTGAGATTGTGCTAGTTCATCCTCCGCTCCACCCCCCCTAAAGAGTTGCGGATGAGCCATAGAGTAAGAAGCGATTCGAAATTCTCTCATAGAAACCATTTGGTGCACTTTAATATTTGGATTGGGGCATGTTAGAAGGATATGAATTAGTTCAACCAATCAAGGGAAGATCCTTGCCACGGGACCATGGGAGGTCCTGTTCACCATTTAAGAACCCGCGTATAGGGATGTTACTCTTGAGTTCCTATCCACTATGTAGATACAAAAGACAAAAATTGAAAAAGAATGGGACAACTCCTTCAATTTTGAAGTGTACGGGCAACATCACAACCTTACTATCCGCCAATTCTATTCTCTAATGGGATTCTACACCAAAACTTTTACCCAGACACTTGAGTTTCGGGGTTTACATTACAGTTGGCCTCCCAACGTTGATGCTTAGGTATGTTGGGAGGAGTTGACGGGAGACCCAGATCAAGAGTACTTTCCATCCAGCTCCAAAGCCTCTCTAATTAAGGATGATTGTGTCAAAGTTTGTCATTAGCTCTTGACAAACACAATTGGAGCCTAAAAAAGTAGTAAGGGAGTTGTCAATAACTTTGAAATCTTTTATCTTTACAGCATCTCCCACGGGTATCAAATTAATATTGGGCTGGAGTTGGCCTTTTATATATGGAGACAGGTCCATGACTTTTAATCTAAGGGGATTTACTGTGGCAGCTTCATCACTCATTTGCTGAAGAGCGTAGACGTTTTCCAAGACCCTAGGCTAGAGGCTGTCAAGTGCAATTAGGAAAGAATCTCTGATGGGCCATTTGCTAAGTGGGGAGTGAAAAAAATCACAGGAACTTCCTGCAGTTCTAGTAGGCCGCATCCTCCTTCACAATACTCCAAGGCTGCTCCTTCCTTGTCTTCACCTGGTGAGTCTTCTATTCCCACATCGGAGTGGGCACTTGACCACTTAGCATCCATTGAGAAGACCGAAGGTGAGATGAAAGTTCAACTACAAGGGTTGAAAAAGAAAGAAAAAAAATTTAGAAAATTTGTAGTTCATGCTTTCCAGTCGCTGTCTAAGTGCTTCCTAGCGGGCAAGCCAGTTTGCCCACTTATGCCTCTTCCTCTAAAGTGAAGAGGAAGTTGAGGCCAGCGTGATAAAGACAAGGAAAACGAGGGAGAAAGTGAAGAAGATATAGAGGAAACCATTGAGGAAGTGGAACCGATCATTGTCTAAGGTGAGGAAAGTGATGATAAAGAGGATAAAGCAGATGAGAATGAAGATCATGATGATGATGAGACTAATGAAGATGAGGAGACTAGTTCAGAATGATGAATGACTTTAAGTTAACTGTTTTATTTTTCATATTCGAGGAGCGTCTTTCTCTTGAGCTAGACTCTTCCTTGCTGGATGACTATAATAATGACTAATCTCTATTTACTCTTTTACCTTTCGTTTTTGTTGTGTTGAACTTTGTGATCTAGGTGCTACCCTGTAAATGCAAATGGTCCCATGACTTTCCTTGGTGAGCTTCATTGATATAGATGATCGACATTCCGCTAACTATGCAAGTGGTCCGTTAGTTGTTTAATCCCGGGAAGTCTCAATTCCTTTTCTTTTTATCTCTTTATTTCTCATTGCGTTCTTGAATGATAAAAACATTGGGGACAATGTCTCAATCTAAATGTGGGAAGGGGATACTAAAGAAATTTGATAAGGGTTGTGCTGAATTGTATGAGTCATTCAAAATTTTCCCCTATTTTGTTTTCTTTTTGCTTGATAATCGAATTTTGAAATCATGATTACAAATTACTTAGTATTTTAGCATTTAGTGAATGAATTCCTCTAAAAGAGTGTTGTGCATGTCACCTTTGTCTTCTTTGGAACATTGGTATTTAGTCAAAGTTATGGGATAAAATCGCTGTCAAACTTAAAGATCTTGAGATCCATTTAATCTTCATGAAAGGGCAAATGAAATGATTCACATGGTGATCTTTCTTAGAAGATCTCTTTAAAGTAATAATTTAATGAAAGCATGTTATACTTGAAAATAAATGATTGGTTAGTATGGGTAGGCTTTGGTCCCTTGGAAGAGCGAAGTTTGACTCCGCTAATAACTAGTCAAAATAATAAGTTAAGGTAATAGAGGTTTGATGGGGTCCCTTTAAAACCTGGTCACCTAAGGTCGTCTGGCCTGGGATTGCCGATCGAGGAAATTACCGTAACAAGATGAAATACCATAAAGGCAAAAGTTGAGAGGGTCCTGTAACTCGAGTAATTAAGCCATAGGAATGCCTTCAATTGAGGGGATAACATTTGTTAACTTGGTGAGGAGCCTAGGATTATTGGCTAAAAATTCATTACATGGGTTGCAAGATCCTAAACAACTGAACTAAAAAAAGGATGAAAATAGTGAACTATTACAAAGAATAAAATCTTTGAAGAGATCAACTAAAAAGGAGGAGGAATCCAAGGGAAACATAGATGCAATGTACTTTCATTATTGATTGCTTTGCTTAGAGAGATAATTGAGAAGATTATAGACTCTTTAGTGGTGGTTGAAATATACCACGTTTCCTTTTGCTCTGATTGATCTTGTGTCTAATTTTGATCATGAAAGTCGTTGTTAAATGATGAGGGTAAAGCTTGGTTTACTCTGATTAATCCTAGAAATTTGACTAAAGTATCATTGTTACAATACTTTCATGACAAGGTGAGAAGCACACTCATTGGATTGAGAGATTGCATTGAGCTTTAAAGATTAAAATTCATAAATGCTAAAGTATGGGTAGTATTATTTGGTAACATAATCATGATTAATGAGAAGTTTGATTAATGTTTTATTTTGCTTGAGGACAAGCAAAGACTTAAGTGTGGGGAAGTTTGATAAGTCGTAAAATACCCTTATCTAGAGTAATGAAATTGTGTTTTATTGTTCAATTTTTAGATGATTTGTTAAAGAAAAGGGTGCTTAAAGGAATGAATGTTAATTTTAGGATCTTCTAGAGTATTTTGGAGCTAAGGGAAGGAGTTTTGAAGAGTTAGAGCAAGTTTGGAAAGAATGGAATACATTACATGTGAAGAAAATTTTTTTGGAAAGTACACGAGCAAAGTATACACCTATGTACTTTGCTTGTGTATCTAAGTTTTGCTTCTGTTCGATAACGTTTCAAATACACAACCAATGTACACTCCCATGTACTTGCTCATGTAGATTCACATAAGGACACCTGGAAGCAAGCATGAGATACATGAACGATATACACTACTTGTGTATATATCCAATCGAGGTACATGTATAAATAGACCTTCAGTTTGCCCTAGAGAGAGAAGTTACGAATTCTTCATTTTCTCTCACTCTCATAACAGCAAGGGAAAGAAGATTTTGTCGATTCCAAGGGAGATCGAAGACCCACAAAGAAAAAGATTTGATCTTTAAGGGTTGTGACCATGAACTTTGTCTATTCTTCTAGTAATTGTGTTTCTCTTGTCAAATTTATGGAGGAGTAAACCCTAAATCTAGATTTTATTTGAAACTTCTCTGTCATGTGATAAAGATTTGATCTTTAATGCAATGTTGTTGACTTTTTTATGATGAATTTCATGTTCTTCAATTGTTTCTTAGATTCATAGATTCGGAATATGAATTTATGCTGTGATATCATATTAGTTAATTGAGAAATTGCTCATATGATTAGATTTAATGCAATTAATGAGATTTGATTGTTCTTCTAGAGATAGGAAACAAGTGTCTTCTGTTTACATCGATTATTTTGATGCGAATTCATATGCTTTATGCAATTCTAGGTTGCTATTAACTAAAGAGAGATCCTATTTGATAAACCTAGGATTAGATAGGTTAATATACTTGAGAAAGTAGTTAACTTGACTAGAGAATTCAACAGTATAAAAAGTCAATTACGACAATCTTCAGAAATCTAATGAATTACATGATAGAGAAGGAGTAGAATAAGATCTAGGTTGCTTTTGTTAATTGATAAATCTTCAAAACCATTGTTGTTAGTGAGTTGTTAGTTTTGAGATTAGAGTAATCAAGTTTCGAACAACATTATTAAGTGACGGTTAGATAATAGGAATGGAGTTAATACTAGTAATTGGTGTATCTCTGTGGGATGACCTTGTGCTTACTTGCTATATTACGCTACGATAGGTGCAGTTGCCTATTGCTTCGTAGTAGGATTAAGAACAAGAATTCAATTTATTAAAACTGCAATTGGCAACGATCAGTGTCCATATCTAAGAGGTCCTGGTTGATAGGAATTAAAATCCGCCAAGACCTATCATTAGGACAAGAGTCAGAGGAATTCAAATCTTAGCAATGAGGGTCCGTTTTGAGTAAATCGATCTCAGCATTATTTGTTTACTAACCTCTTTTCTCTTATTCATGTATTATATATTCCAACAAGCACACTTATCACGCTTTATAGGGCGATGGGCAAACTCATTAAAACTCAACTTGTGGGTTATCCACGGATTAACCTAAACTGGTGATGAGCTGGGCCGATGAATCCTATGGAAGAGCTAGCATCTTGATGACTAATTTTTATATATTTGTTATTTACTTGGACTATTTATGTTGTAATCATTTTGGAACACTTTTATTTGGCTGTAATTGAGTTTTAGGACCAACCACCCTAAAAGTGACATAGTTATAATTTTGTAGACTCTTTTAACCCTAAAGGGAGCAAGTATAAATATGTGCTTAAAGTAGGGTTTTGGGAGGCCATTTTTTAGAATATACACTTCACTTTAACGTGAGAGAATTAGGGTTTCCTAGTTCAAATTTCCACTTAACAATTTCAATCCTAAGAATTGAGATTGTGGCGATTGCAACACTTGAAATTGTGAGTTATATCAATTTCAATTTGTTGTGATTTCTTTTCTTCTCTAGTGTGTAATATCTAGGGTTGAATTTGAAGTTTCTTGGTCAAATTTGATTGCATTTGTAATCAAATTATTACTACTTAATAGATTGGTTCTTAGCATTTGCTATTACCATCAAATTTTACTTCATTTGGTAGCATGAAATTGGGTCTTATTGGAAAGAAGGATTTTAGAATTGTTCTTGTTGATCTTATGTATTATTCACGTGATTGTCAAGTATATTTTATGATCTTCATCGAGGAATACATCATTGTGATATTCATTTCCTGAAATATAGCAATCGGTTCACCTACTTCATTTAGGGTTCACATAATTTTTGTGCCTTTGAACCGGTTTTAATCTTTTGAATTGAAGTTTTTGCTTTGGTTCATTTGCATGTGCTTAGACCTTGGTTTTAGGCTCATCATCTTTTGGTATTAGAGCTTAAGGTTTAAGAGAAGGGATTTTGAAATTTGGAATTCAGAAATTAGGGGTTGTTGAATTATCACATTAATTCGAATTGTGAAGTGGAGTTGTGTTTTTATTCCTTGTGTTGTTAAAGTATTATCTTGTTGTTTAGTTGTTGTACACTTGGAGATTTGTAACATTATTGGATTCTTTGAGACTTGATCGTGAATGTGAAGTATCTTTGAAGTGAAACGTGAAGAGGAAAGAGTGTTGATCCTTTGTGATCAATTGAGGAAATGTGAATTGTCTTGTTGAATTTTCGGAAGTGAGGAGTAACATTTGTGATTTTCAAACTTGAATTTTCAGAATTGAGGTGTGAGTTAAGGAAGCAATTTGAATTTCAAAACACAAATTAAGTGATTGAGTAATTGTGTGTTCATTTGAATTTAAAAGTGGCTCCTTACCATTTGTGGAATAAAGCAATTATTGAACTCCTTTTTTAATTTGAAAGTGAGCTACCTTATCTTGTATAGAAGTTGCGGTTTTGGTTATAGTTTGTGGAAGTGAAAGTGTGCCATGGCTTGAAGAGTGTATTTGGTGTTATATCCTTGATAATTTAGTAAAGGTTGTATACATTTGGTGTTGGTTATTGTATGTGTTGTCAAGAGCATTGTGGTAGTGGTGTGAAGCATTGTAAACCGTGTGATAGGAATAAAAATCCGACAAGACCTATCATTAAGGCAAGAACCAAAGGAATTCAAATCTTGGTGTTGATGGCCCATTTTGAGCAATCGACCCTAGAATTATTTATATATTAACCTCTTTTCTATTATTCTTGTATTGTGTTTTCCAACAGGCACACTTATCATATTCTATAGGGCAATAGACAAACTCCCCCAGACTCTGGTTGTAGATTATCCATGGACCGACCTGAACTAGCGATGAGTGAGCCGATGGATCCTATAGAAGACCAGCATCATGAAGACCATTTATTTTATATATTTCTTCTTTTATTGAACTATTTTGGTTGTATTTTGGTTTTGGGACACTTTTATTTCTTTGTAACTTTCATTTAGGGTTTGCCACCTTAAAAGTGGCAAACTTGTAATTTTGAGCACTTTTTAACCGTAGGAGTAGCAAGTATAAATACTTTCTTAAGAGAGGGTTTGAGAGGCTTACTTTTGCAGAACAAACACTTCACATTTCGTGAGAGGGCTTAGGATTTTCCTTTAATTCCAAATTCTCGTATCAATTTCAATCCCAAGTAAGTTGAAATTGTAGCGAGTGCAACAAGGAGAAATCATGAGTAATATTGATTCATCTTTGTTGTTGTTCATTTCTTCCCTAATGAGTCATATCTAGGGTTGATTTGAATCTTTCTTGGACATATTTGTGATTGTACTTCATGGACAACAATCTTGTAAGATTGATTGTTCATTGAGAATTGAATTGCTCTTAGTGATTGGCGTGAATTAGCAAGGTTGGAAGGGTTTGAGTTCACAGTTTTGAGCTTGTCTTTTTTCATCCATTTCACGTGTAATTATCTTGTTCTTATTGTTGGTTAGTGAAATTTCTCATTAGTGGAATTTAATTGAATCTTTGAATCATCGGATTTCATCACAATTCCATTAGAGTCACGCAATTTCCTAGCTAAATTGGACCGGTTTATGTGAGACTTGGGAATTGTCTTTCTTGAGTCATTTGATTGTGCTTGAAAGTGGTTTTAAGCACATCATATTTTGGTATCAGAGCACAAGTTGAGAGAAGGGATTAAGTGTTGGTTAATTTCATGATTAGGTTCTTCATTTTGAACCGAAATTGTGTGTTGTGGATTTGAGTTGCAAAATTGTATTGATTGAGAATCTAATTTGTTGCTTGTTGAAGTTGGATTGGAGGGATTGTTGTAGCTTCTTGAGACTAATTATTTTCGTGGAAAGGAAGAAGAATAGAAGTGTTGTTAATTCAACATTTTGTGAAATTGAAAAAAAAAATTGCCTTTTCTTGCCGTGACTAGCTTGTTGCGTGGAGGAGGTTGTGAAGCTTGTTGTTGTGTGAATCTTTGTGCAATTCAGAGTTGGAGCATTTGCAATTTCCAGATTTGAAGTGTGTGGGAGGATAAGCATTCTTTTGAAATTCAAATACCTTCTTTAAGTTTGAAAGCAATTCATTGAGTAGCATTGAATAACTGTTATTTGAATTTGAATTGTTTTTTACCATTTGTCGAGAAGGTTGCATTTAGTGGAGTGATTTCAAATTTGAATTTTGTTGCTGCCATTGCTTTGGTTTATGGTGGGAATTTTTGGAAGTTGTGTGGAGTAAGGTGCTGCACATTGAGGCTAAAGTGTGAGAGTGTATTGCAAGGTTAACAAACCGTAAAGGGGAAAAGTGGTGTTTTAATTGTGAAGTAAAATTGTGTAGTGTGCATTTTTGGACATTGGAGGAATCATAATTATTATTTTCATATTTGAAATCAGAATTGAAAGTGTACATTAAGAGGTCAATTTGAAATCTCAAATACACATTAAGTCATAATTAATTGTGTATCATTTGAATTTGAAAAGCCTCTTACCATTTGTGGACTTGTGCACTTATTGAACAAGCTGCCTTATCTTGTGTTGAAGTTGCGGTTTTGGTTATATTTTGTGGAAGTGAATTATGCCATGGCTAGAGGAGTGTCGTTGGAGTTAAATTCTTGTTAATTTAGTAGAGGTTGTGTACATTTTACATTGGTTATTGTATGTGTTGTCAAGGACTTTATTAGTAGTGGCATAAAGCATCTTGAACCGTGAGCATAAGGGGACTTTTGTGGCGGTGGATGATGTGTTGTTTGAGTATTTTCCTTGCTGCCCATTGTGTATTTAAGTTGTGAGAAATCAAGGAAAGAATAAGGAAAGTGAGTGGTAGAATTTAAAATTCAAAGAAGTCATTAAAGTGTGAAAGTAATTAAACTAGTTACTTAAACACTTGTAGTTAAATTTAATTCTATTTACTTGAAAGTAGTTGAGTGTACTTCACTTGTAGCTTGGTTGTGTGCTTGAACCGTGGAAGTGTGACGATAATTATTGTGTTGTTGGGTTTGAACACAATCATGTCTAGTGAAATGTTTCATTATGCCAATATATTGCGTCGGACATTGACTACATTTATTACTAAGGATGACAAACAAAGGGAAAACTTGTTCCATACTTCTTATAGGGTACAAGGAAATTTATGTGTCCTTATAGTTGATGGTGGTAGTTGTACCAATGTGGTAGCAGCATCGATGGTATCGAAACTAAAACTTGCTATTACTCCACATCCTGAACCGTATACATTGCATTGGCTTAATGATCAGGGGCACTTGCATGTAACCCAAAGAGCTAGGGTACCATTTAGTGTAGGGGATAAATACTTTGATGAGATTGAGTGTGATATTGTGCCTATGTGTACATCCCATAAATTGCTTGGTAGGCCTTGGTTATATGACAGGAGGGTTTTACATGATGGCTTCAAGAATACTTATGTATTCTAGAAGGAGGGAAAACAAATTATTCTGAATCCGATGTTGCCTTCAGAGGTTCAAAGGGTTCAACGACAAATCAGTAGACCATCAGTAGGCCATGAGCAATCGAACAAACCTTTAGAGCACAAAATGTGTCAAACACAGATGTGCCAACCTTCAGAGGATCCTGATGATCATAGTCAGACGAGCAGACCAACAGAGAGCCAGACTGTTTAGAGACAGTTATGTTCACCTTCAGAGGTTTTAGAGCGTAATGAGAAATTAGGCCAACCATTAGAAGACCATGAGGATCAGCAACACACAAATGAGTTAGAAAAAGAGGAAACAATTTTAGTGGAACAAGTTGATACAGGGGTAACTTTAGTGGATAATGGGTCATTATTTGTGTTGCAGAAGAGATACATCCTAGGAAATGGAGGAGAGAAGACAATCACCATTTGTAGTATTTCAGATATTGGGATTCTGCAGAGATATTTCTTCAGGTGACTTGCTAAGAGGAAACAAAGTCACTACTGCATTTGATCTACTAGATTTGAGGAAAATCTTTTGAGCCCAAGGAGATGATAGGAATAAAAATCCAACAAGATCTATCATTAGGGCAAGAACCAAAGGAATTCAAATCTTGGTGTTGAGGGCCCATTTTGAGCAGATTGACCCTGGAATTATTTATATATTAACCTCTTTTCTATTATTCTTGTATTGTGTTTTCTAACAGGCACACTTATCATATTCTATAGGGCAATGGACAAACTCCCCCAGACTCAGCTTATGGGTTATCCATGGACCGACATGAAATTTGCGATGAGTTGAGCCGATGGATCCTATAGAAGACCGGCATCATGAACACCATTTATTTTATATATTTCTTCTTTTATTGAACTATTTTGGTTGTATTTTGGTTTTGGGACACTTTTATTTCTTTGTAACTTTCATTTAGGATTAGCCACTTTAAAAGTGGCAAACTTGTAATTTTGAGCACGTTTTTAACCCTAGGAGTAGCAAGTATAAATACTTGCTTAAGAGAGGGTTTGAGGAGGCTTAATTTTGCAAAACAAACACTTCACATTTCGTGAGAGGGCTTAGGGTTTTCCTAATTCCAAATTCTCTTATCAATTTCAATCCCAAGAAGTTGAAATTGTGGCGAGTGCAACAAGGAGAAATCGTGAGTAATATCGATTCATCTTTGTTGTTGTTCATTTCTTCTCTAGTAAGTCATATCTAAGGTTGATTTGGATGTTGTTGGACTTGTTTTAATTTGAAATTCGTGATCAATAGCTTGTTATAGGATTGATTATGTTGATATATGATATCATTCTCTTTATTGTGGCATGAATTGGATAGTTGAAGGAAGGGTTAGAATTTGTGGTTTGACCCATTTGATTTCTTGATTTGATTCACGTGGGTTTCAATTCTAATTGTTATTATTTGATGAAGATTACTTGTTTGGATTGATAATAGCAATTAGAGCTCTTTGGATTTCATTCCATTGCCTTAGGATTTCTGCATTTACCTAGTCAAGTGAACCGATTTTGTGTTTTGAGAATTAAGGTGTTTTCCTTGATTCTTTTTATTGTGGTTAAGCTTGGAATTAGGCACATCATCGTGAGCATAAGGGATTTTTGTGTGGTGGTGAATGGTATGTTTGAATGTGTTTAATTGTTGCCAATTGTGTATTTAAGTAGTAAGAAGCTAAGGCAAGAAAAAGGAAAGTGAATGGTAGAATTTGAATTCAAAAACATCCATTACTTTGAAGTAGTTATTAAGTAGCATTAAGGATTCTTATTTAAATTTGAATTGTCTTATTTTTTTATGGAGAAGGTTGCAATTAGTGGAATTATTTGAATTGTTGCTTGCTGCTTTTGTTGTGAAGTTTCGGTGTAAGGGGTTGTAATAAGAAGTGTTGTGTGTGTTAAGGCAAGGAAGTGATACATTTGAAGTATTATTATTATTGCTAAAAGTGAGTTCACCGTATGTGTATGTAGAGTAAGTTGCGGGTTGATAACTTGTGTGGAAGTGGAGAAGTGCACCATGAATTGAAGGCATATGTGTGGTGTTGTATTTTTGTAAAGTTAGTCAAGGGTGTGCGTGTATTTTTGGCGTGGTTTTGTATTTGTTGATTAGAGAATTACTGCTAGTAGCGTGATTGGTGGTGGAACTGTAAGCAAGGGAGTTTTGTGACGGTGGAGTTATGCATTTGTGCTTGTGTTAAGGTGCTACAATGTGTGATTTATTATAGTGTCAAACCTTAACAAGAAAGGAAGGTTTTGAGTAGTAGAATTTAAAATTCAAACAAGTCATTAAAGTGTGAAAATAATTGAACTAGTTACTTAAACACTTATAGTTGAATTTAATTCTATCTACTTGAAAGTAGTTGAGTGTACTTCACTTGTAGCTTGGTTGTATACTTGAATGTGGAAGTGTGAGGATAATTATTGCATTGTTGGGTTTGAACACAATCATGTCTAGTGAGATGTTTCATTGTACTAATGCATTGCATCGAACATTGATACATTTGCTACTAAAGATAAAGAACAAAGGGAAAACTTGTTCCATACCTCTTGTAGGGTACAAGTTAATTTATATGTCCTTATAGTTGATGGTGGTAGTTGTACCGATGTGGTAGCAGCATCATTAGTATTGAAACTAAAACTTGCCACTACTCCACATCCTGAACCGTATAAATTGCATTAGTTGAATGATCAAGATGGTCTTTGTGTGACCCAAAGGGCTAGGGTACCCTTCAGTATAGGGGATAAGTACTGTGATGAACTTGAATGTGATATTATTCCTTTGTGTACATCCTACATATTGCTTGGTAGAGCATGGTTGTACGATAAGATGGTATTACATGGTGGGTATAAAAATACTTATATGTTCAAAAAGGATGATAAACGTATAGTATTGAACCCTATGTCGCCATCAAAGGTCTAGAATATGCAAAGACAAATGAGACAACAATCACAGATACTTGAGGGTCATAACCACATGATCAACTCTTCAGAGGTACCTAAGGTTTCTAGTGACATGAGCTAACCCTTAGAGCACAAAATTTGTCAGACACAGATGTGCAAACCATTAGAGGATCCTAGTAATCATAGTTAGATGAGCAGACTACTAGAGGACCAAGCTATTCAAAGGCGTATTCACATTTAGAGATACTAGAGGCTTATGAGCAATTGAGTAAACCATTGGAGGATTCTGAGGGTCAGAGTTAGATGAGCCTATCATCAGAGAGCCAAACTATTCAGAGATAGTTGTGTTTACCTTTAGTGGTTTTAGAGGGCAATGAGTAGTTAGGCCAACCCTTAGAAGACCATGAGGATCGGCGACATACAAATGAGTTAGAAAAGGAGAAAACAATTTCAATGGAACGGGTTGATACAGGGGCGACTTTAGTGGATAATGGAGCATTATTTATGTTGCAGATGAGATACATCCTAAAAATTGAGGAGAGAAAACAATCACCACCAATGGTATTTCAGATTTTGGGATTCTGCAGTGATATTTCTTCAAGTGGCTTGCTTGGAGGAAATAGAGTCTCTACTACATTTAATCTGTTAGATTCGATGACAAATCTTTTTAATACTTGAGGAGATGATAGGAATCAAATTCCAACAAGACCTATCATTAGGATAAGAGTCAAAGGAATTCGAATCTTGGTGATGAAGGTCCATTTTGAGCAAATCAACCCCAGCATTATTTGTTTACTAACATCTTTTCTCTTATTCATGTATTATATATTCCAATAGACACATTTATCAAGCTTTACAGGCGATGTACAAACCCACTAAAACTCAACTTGTGGCTTATCCATGGACCAATATAAACCGGTGTTGAGCTGGATCGGCGAATCCTATGGAAGAGTTAACATCTTGAAGTCTAATTTTTATATATTTCTTATTTACTTGGACTACCTGATGAGAATCAAAATCTGACAAAACCTATCATTAGGACAAAAATTGAAGGATTTCAAATCTTGGCGATGAGGGCCCATTTCGAGCAGATCAACCTCGAAATAAATTATTATCTAACCTCTTTTATCTTATTCATGAATTGTATATTCCAACAGGTATGCTTATTTGGTTTCACAAGGCGATGGACAAACTCACTAAGACTCAGCTTGTGGGTTATGTATGGACCGACCTGAACCGGCGATGAGCTGAACCGACGGATTCCATTATGAAGCTAGCTTGCTGAAGATTATTTTCTATACTTGTAATTTATGTTTGAACCATTTATTTTGTAAGCTTTATGGGACATTTTATTTGGTTGTAATATTGCTTTAGGACCGGCCACCCTATAGTGGCATAGTTGTGATTTTCTAGTCATTTTAACCCTAAAGGGTGCAAGTATAAATACTTGCAAAATAGGGTTTTTGAGAAGCTTTTGATATTTTGAGAAAAAACACCCCTTTTGCCGTGAGAGAGAGTGCTTCTTTCATGCAATTGCTCTTATCAATTTCCTTAGTGAAATTGTGGCGAGTAGGCTTGGATTTGTTGTGTGTTATATCAACAAATTACAAGTTGATCCTAATTCCAAACTAGTGCGTCATATCTGGTGAGGATTTAGTTACTTTTATGTTGTTTTGTTCTTATGAAATTAGGGTTCTAATTTCGGAATTTGGAATCACTTTTGAATTGAATTGGAATCCCATTTCATGTTCTATCTAGCAATCGTTGTTCATATCATATATTGTTATCATAACAATTTCGGATTCCATTTGGAAATTGAGTCTTTTCCCTTCTTGTGGCGTGGTTGATCATAGTGATTTCATCCCTTCTATTTGTTGTGCTTGAATCCCTTTTTTTGAGCACATCACTACTTATGCTGTAATCATTTTGGGACACTTTTATTTAGTTGTAATTGAGTTTTAGGATAGGCCATCCAAAAAGTGGCATAGTTATAATTTTATAGACTGTTTTAATCCTAAGGGGAGCAAGTATAAATACTTGCTTAAAGTAGGGTTTTAAGAGGCCATTTTTCATAATATACACTTCACTTTAATGTGAGAGAATTAGGGTTTCCTAGTTCAAATTTCCTCTTATCAATTTCAATCCCATAGTTGAGATTGTAGCGAGTGCAACACTTGAAATTGTGAGTTATATCAATTTCAATTTGTTGTGATTTCTTTTCTTCACTAGTGTATAATATCTAGGGTTGAGTTGGAAGTTTCTTGGTCAGATTTGATTGCATTTGTAATCAAATTATTACTACTTAATAGATTGGTTCTTAGCATTTGTTATTACTGATAAGAATTCCTCAATGCAAATCAAATCCTCAAATGCTCTAATACCAAATGTTACGATTCACAAATGCTTTGATACCAAATGTTACGAATTCCTTCCACGCAAATCTTCAATAACAATGAAATGTTACAAATCCTTGCACGCAAATCAAATCTTCAATAACAATGGCTTCATTAATAATTTTAGGGTTTTTCTGTATTTGGTACTATTGAATATAAACAACGGATATGGATAAAATTTCCAATCTATAGATACCAAGATTGATAAAATTAAACTGGTTCGCAATTAAATCATAGAACGATAAAGACCACGTTCTATAAACAATCACTAAGGTTAAAGAATTCCAAGAATTCAATAACAATATTCACCACAAATTCTATAGGAACCAAGAATCTGATAAGAACAATTAGAATAAAGGGAAATCAAATTCTCAATATTCAAGAACTCTCCAAAGAGGATTCACACACTCAAAAGTGTCTTTCTTTTCAACAAAATAACATTCTGTTCGAAATACCCTAAAGAAGACTATTTATATCATGCCTAAAAGTAACCTAAGGACATATTAATAAAAATTATGCGAGGCCATTCAAGGTTAGCCAAAGGCCGGTGGCCTACATGTAAGCCAGCACTAAGGTGGGTGGCTTTGAAGCTAGTTTAGTCGGCTTTCATTCAAGGCTGGCTTAAAGCTGGCCGAACTTCGTCTTGTATCCTCCGACGCTTATTTCCTCCCTTTTTAGACCCTATACTACCACCTATAGCTCAGATTGACTTTGATTTCTTTGGTGCCCGTATCTTAGCTCTTGGAATCATATCATTCCCTCCAGTTGAAAAAGATTTGACCTCGAATCTGTATCGTCCATCCTGCTAGACCACATAAACAAACTCCTCCTTCCCTTGGGTTTCTTAAGGCAAATCAACCTTGTTTGTTGTATCTCAATTGGACTCATAGGAAGAAGCTTAGTATGCCTTGTCCTATAGTTGAATGGTATACTCATTGGTGTATCCATCATACTTAGCTCTGAGATCATACTGCTAAGGTCTTTCAGGAATCAAGTGTGTAGCTTCCATGGGAACTACATCACAAGCAATCTCGTCACTATAATCACCAATAACTAATGGAACACGAACCTGTTTGTGTACATGAACAGCTCCTTAGGGACTCAACCAATGAAGTGCATAAGGTCTTGGATGCTGCTCTACCTGTAAACCTAACTTAGTAACCCAGCTTGCTGAAGCAACATTGGTGCAACTGCCTGTGTCAACCACAATCAAACAAGTCTTCCCTTGCACCACGCCTTGAATATGAAATAAATTGGCTCTCTGATTAGGAACAGCTTCATCCCTGCTTAACCATTAACAAGTCTCCCTATACTGGATACGCTATAATGTCTTCATCTTCCTCTTTTGCCTTAGTACCCTTCTATTCTTCTTCCTCACTCTCAACTTTATCACCCTTTATGACCATAACCCTTTTATTAGGACATTGAGAAGCAATATGACCATGACCTAAACACTTAAAACATTTTATATCCCTGCTCTTCTTTTGCTGTGTTTGGTCAACAGCCTCACCAGTGACTGCCTTTCCTTTTTTCTTCCTTTCCGCCTCCCTCTCACCATTATCTGACTTATGGTTGTGATATGATTTCTGATCCCACCATTTCTGATCCCACTTGCACTGATGTTGCTCAACTGAACTGGCTAATTTAATCACATCCTCTAGAGTCTGATAATGCTGGAGTTCCACTACATTGGCAATGTCCATCTTCAACCCATTGATGAAATGAGCTATGGATTCATCTGATGATTCCTTAATATCACACCTTACCATTAATGTCTCATACTCCTTTACATACTCTTCTATGCTTTTCTTACCCTGCCTCAAGGATTGCAACTCCATCAGCATCTCTTATTTATAGTAATCTGGCATAAATCTGCGTCTCATCAATCTTTTCATCAAAACCCATGAACACACTTTCTCCTTATCCGCCCTACATCTTTCAGTTTGTAGTTTATCCCACCACAGACTAGCATATTAAGAGAATGCTAGAGATGCCATCTTCACCTTCATGTGCTCATCCCACTCATAGTAGTCAAACACCTTCTCAACCCGTGGCACCCAGTCTAGGAATTCCTCTGGTTTACTACTACTAGTGAAAGGTGGAATTTTTAGCTTTATGTTTTCAATCCCCCTCGCCTGTCATCATTGTTTCCTCTTCTACTCCTTTCACTACGAGCATCAAATTCATCACTAGAATGTCTCCTCCTAATTCCTTGCACCACTATGGCTTCTTCTATCCTTAACCTCCAATCTCTCCATAATCGATCTAATATTTTCTTGGAGTTGATTGAACTTTACCCTAGTCACAACCTCACCCCCATTATCAACATTATTCCCATTGTTGTTGTTATTAGTGTTATTAACACTTCCATTCGACGACATCTCTACCACTCAAAATTTCAGCAATAGAAATTCACAAAACCCCAATTCTCACCAATAGCCCAAAACACCAATTCAACACCCAACAATCAAATTCAAAGCAATACCTATCAAAATAAATTCCCAATGTTTTCCAACCAATGACATTTTTGAATTAAAACTACAATTGAGTTGAGATTCAACAACCTTACCGATTTAACCGGTGTCGATTCACAAATCCACCACCAACCTTCGCTCTAATACAAAATGATATGAATTCCTCAATGCAAATCAAATCTTCAAATGCTCTGATACCAAATGTTACGAATCTTCAATGTTACGAATTCCTTCCACGCAAATCTTCAATAATAATCAAATGTTACAAATCCTTCTATGCAAATCAAATCTTCAATAACAATGGCTTCGTTAATAATTTTAGGGTTTTCTGTATTTGGTACTATCGAATATGAACAAAGGATATGGATAAAATTACCAATCTATAGATACCAAGATTGATAAAATTAAACTGGTTCACAATTAAATCATAAAACGATAGAGACCATGTTCTATAAATCAATCACTATGGTTAAAGAATTCCAAGAATTCAATAACAATGTTCGCCACAAATTCTATAGGAACCAAGAATCTGATAAGAACAACTAGAATAAAGGGAAATCAAATTCTCAATATTCAAGAACTCTTCAAAGAGGATTCACACACTCAAAAGTGTTTTTCTTTTCAACATAATAACATTATGTTTGAAATACCCTAAAGAAGACTATTTATATCATGCCTAAAAGTAACCTAAGGACATATTAATAAAAATTGAGCGAGGCCATTCAAGGCTGGCCAAAGGCCGGTGGCCTATATGTAAGCCAGCACCAAAGCCGGCGGACTTGAAGCTAGTTTGGCCAGCTTTCATTCAAGGCCGACTTAAGGCTGGCCGAACTTCGCCTTGTATCCTCCTAACACTTATTTCCTCCTTTTTGGACCTCGTACTACCACCTATAGCTCGGATTGACTTTGATTTCTTTGGTGCTTGTATCTTAGCTCTTGGAATCGTATCAATTACCATCAAATTTTACTTCATCTAGTGGCGTGAAATTAGGTGTTATTGGAAAGGACGATTTTGGAATTGTCCTTGTTGATCTTGTGTATTATTCATGTGATTATCAAAATTATTTTATGATCTTCATTGAGGAATACATCATTGTGATATTCATTTCATGAAATAGAGCAATTGGTTCACCTACTTCATTTAGGGTTCACGTAATTTTTGTGCCTCTGAACTGGTTTCAATCTTGTGAATTAAAGTTGTTCCTTTGGTTTATTTGCATGTGCTTAGACCTTGGTTTTAAGCACATCACTAGTGTTATTGCTACTGAAGTGCAAATACTCTAGCTGGGACCCATTTTCGAAAGCCTCTTGTCTTTGATCTACCAATTTATACCCTTACTAGAGGGCTTACCTCCTACTGAACTAGGGCTATTTGATTCCTTGCCTAATTACTAATACGGTCAATTACCTTGTATCCCCTCTTCTTACACACATGACAAAAGATTAATGCAATAGATGTCTCATTGAAGTTCTTACTTATATGACCTAGCTTCCCATAAGAGAAGTACATACCTTCTAGCCATCTATAGTCCCTTTGCTCATGGGGCTCATAACATCTTGATAGGAATCAAAATCCGACAAGACTTATCATTAGGGCAATAACTAAAGGATTTCGAATCTTGGCGATGAGGACCCATTTTGAGCAAATCGACCTAGGAATTATTCGTTTACTAACCTCTTTTATCTTATTCATGTATTTTATATTCCAATAGGAATACTTATCTTGCTTTATAGGGCAATGGACAAACTCGATCAAACTCAGCTTGTGGGTTATCCATGGACTGACATGAACCGGCAATGAGCTGGGCCGATGGATCCTATAGAAGACCGGCATCTTGAAGAGAATTTCTTTTATGTATTTTTTATTTTTATGAACTATTTTGGTTGTATTTAGGTTTTGGGACACTTTTATTTCCTTGTAATTTTCATTTAGGGTTAGCCACCTTAAAAGTTGAAAAATTGTAATTTTGAGCACTTTTTAACCCTAGGAGTAGCAAGTATAAATACTTGCTTAAGAGAGGATTTGAGGAGGCTAATTTTGCAAAACAAACACTTCACATTTCGTGAGAGGGCTTAGGGTGTTCGTAATTCCAAATTCTCTTATCAATTTCAACCCAAGAATTGGAATTGTGGCGAGTGCAACAAAGGAAAATTGTGAGTCATATTGATGGGTGTCGAATCCAACAAAAATAAAAACCTACTCCTCGACAATTATATGATTTACATATAGTGATGAGTAGGGTCGAATCCACAGGAATTGGTTAAATAAATTTCTATTCAAAGAGAATAAAGAGGAAAAGAAAAATGGGGGGTTTTGTTTGTGAATCAAAATAATATTGAAACAAGATAATAAAATTGAATATTGATAAAAGCCTAGCCAAAGGAATCAAGATAGTTTAATTCTAGGAATTGATCATCAATGCAAATGTTTTCTATTCTTATTTCAAGATAAACTGGTTATGGTTATTAACAAGCTCTAACAACCTATCTCTCCTTACTTCCTCGATAATCAAGATAAGCTCTTTGATTATTTCTCTTATCGATAAGACAACCCTAAACAAGCTCTTAGGATTTAATCTATCAATAGCATTAAAAACTAGAGAGACCACCAATTCATGCCCGTAGATTATAAGATAACCTATTTAAACAAGATCATATATCTCCACAACATGAATTTGATCATCTATTTTATAACCAAACATGTTATTGTGCCACCGAGACTAGAACCATCAAATAATTACGGATTTTACATGCTAGTTGACAATATATTAACTTGCTAATTGCGTAGAAGAGCTCTAATTCATACCAATCAACAAAGATAATATCGACAAAACTTCCAGAAGATATATGAATATCAACAAACAAAGAATAGATTAAAGACAAATCAGTTAGATCTCACAATTCGCGAAGAATTAAACTTCAATGATCCATTGGCTAAAAAATTTGCATAGCTACACATGTTCATCATCAAAACGAAAATAAAAAGTGGAAACATGATAAGCCTCTGTTCCCGGTTACCTTGCTCTGCCTCCTTCCTTCCTTCTTGTCTCCAAGATGATGAAAAACTTTCTTTAGGGTTAGTTCTATTTATATTGTTAAGGGGATGGCAGAGGATCTTTTGCTAGCAAGATACGAAAATATCTTTCCTTTTTCAAGTAAATAATCGTCCACCTAGCACGCCCTACAACACGGCCGTAGGTCAAGTCGTGCCTTCTTCTGTGTATAATTCACATATCATCTTCCGTGTTCAGTGTGTGCCACGACTTCCACCACGGCTAGATCCCAAGCCGTGTCATCCTCTGTAGGTAATCTACAATTCTTCATTCATGGTTTAGTATATGGCACGACTTCATCAAGCTTCCACCACAGTTTCCACCACGGCCGTGTCACAAGCCGTGTCTCTTACCTTCTCATGCAGTGTATAGCACGGTTTGCAGCATCGCCGTATCTCAAGTCGTGCCTCCTTCTAGACAGATACACGGCCGTGTACTTCAACTACATGCCCATGTACTTTCCTCCGGCAGTGTAAATCCTTGTCTTTGATCCAAGTTGTAGATGACTTCTCTAATTTACTTGAATTAGCACCCTTGACTCCATTTAACCTAATTTATCACCATAATAGAATTAAGTACCATTTCCTTATGATTTCTATAAAATCAATAATAAATTAACACAATTCATACTATAAAGATTGAGTATAAAATGGCTCTATCAAATTCCCCCACACTTAAAATCTTGCTTGTCCTCAAGCAATTGAATCAAATCAATTGTGAAATCCGTCATAGATTATACAAAAAATTCTTTTCATCATTTCAAGCATCAATCATTTATAATTCATGACTTGTGCTTTTAATGTCAACTACTTCAACCAAACTGGTTTCCTGTGATCAAATTACCATGGACAAAATCTAATAGCTAATCTAAACAAAACAAACTTTAATCCTCATGTTTAGCAAAAGAATTTTTATTCCAAAAGTAAATACTTAATCCAATAAGGAAAAACACCCAATTAAACTTCATTGGATATTAGCAAACATATAATCCTTGTAGCATAAAGTAAAAGCATATGGTATCAACTCTTTCCCTAGATTTTCTTCCTTTTTGTTATAAGTCTTGTTTCATTCAATGAATCTTTACATTCATGTTCTTATGATTTAATCAAGCATCTATTTTGACGGGTTTTTGCTCGCTTCTTTTTATGAACTTTCGCCTTTTTCGCCCTTATCGTTATAGTGAGTTCATCGAGTCGGCAACATCCCGAGCTCGTCACTCAAGTGACCGGGTTTTGAGATACCCCTACAGACTCTTCCTCACTCTAACATTCAAGTTTGAATACTCTTAACTCAATTACTTGAATCATTGGAGTAATGGCTATGCTTGATTCTTCTCTCTTTTTTTTTTTTTTTCACTAAGTGTTATAACAAACAACTTCAAAGAGTATACAGTAGCTAATATAACCTAGAAGTAAACTTGTTTATTTTTCACTTAGGGACTCGACTTACTCTTAGACTTCCAATTCTAGAGCTAAATACAAGGTAAATTTGTTTCTTAAAGATTTCACTACTCAATTTTAACCAAGTATTCTAATCATAGCAGTAGGTGAGTAAAGCACTTGAACAAGTCAATTTCACATTTTGTAGATGCTTATTACAATATTTAGTACAATCTTCAGATTTCATGATAATTTTGAAAAATTTGGCTTAAAATTGCTTAAGGACAAACATTCAAAGTATGAGTCAATTCTCTATTCTCTATATTTTATTATCCTCTCCCCTACACTTAGCTTGAACAGTGTCCTCACTGTTCCTAATACAGCACAATTAAAGAGGAATTAACAACTCAAGGAACATTAGAGAATAAGAGAAAAGGAATACTGGTACTTCCCTGGTATGAAGTGTAGAGTAATTGGAGTTCTCCCCTTAAGCACTAGTGAGTGTCATCTGATGATATGTATCCTTGCTCCAGCTAATCAAAAGAAAGAATAAAAAAAAAACTGAAATCAAAACAAAACAAAAACAAAACAAAACTAAAAATTGAATATTTTTTTTTTTTGTTGACATGGGTTGCCTCCCATGAAGCGCCTTTCTTTAATGACTTTGGCTAGACGTTCCTGGCTATATGTTCGGGTAAGGGTTTTGATTCCAGCTTTGGTGCCTGTGGTGATAGGTCAATAACATCCGCAACAAAAATAGGAGAGATATCGCTAGGATGTTTCATGGCATCATAAATGTTAAATTTAATCACTTCACCATCAAATTCCATAGTGAGGCTACCATCATTTACATCAATTTTTGTCTTGGATGTCTTAAGGAATGGTCGCCTTAATAATATTAGTGATGAATTATGAGAATCATTATCTTCCATGTCAAGCACATAAAATCAGTAGGAAAAACCAACCCATTAACTTGAACTAAAACATCCTCTAGAACTCCCTTAGGATAAACATTGGACATGTCAGCAAGTTGAACAATAACACCTGTTTCCCTCAAGGGACCAACATTTAAACATTGATAAACAGACAAAGGCAAGACATTGATCGAAGCTCCTAGATCACACATAGCTTTAGCGATTCCAAGATTACCTATTTTGCAAGGAATGGTAAACATACCTAGGTCCTTACATTTAGGAGGAAGCTTCTTCTGAATAATAGCTGAAACATTTTCACTCACACTAATCTTTTCATTACCTTTCAGCTTCCTTTTGTTAGTGCACAATTCTTCGAGAAATCTAGCATAGCGCGGTATTTGCTTAATTGCATCAAGCAAAGGAATATTTACCTCAACTTTGCGAAAAGTTTCCAGAATCGCTTTTTCATCCGCTTCATGCTTGGATTTCGCTAATCTGGAAAGGAAAGGAGGTGGTGTCAACATGACCTTTGGTGGCTCAACTAGAGATCCTCTAATCTGGTTATCCTGCTGGCTCGGAGTTGAAATTTCTTTCTTAGTCTCTTCCTCAAGAGTGGATGGGTGTCCTTTCTTATTTGATCCCTGCAATTTTGTTCCACTTCTCAAGGTAATTGCGTTAACGCTTTTCTTCGGATTTGTAATAGTTTGAGAAGGTAACATACCTTGAGTTTCTAACCTGTTTACAGTAGAATCAAGTTGGCTTACCTGATTCTCCAAGTTTTGAATGCTCTGCTTTATTTCCTCTTGAATGTTTTTTGCATTAACAGCAAGAGATTTAACAATTTCCTCAAGAGACATACCTGAAGTGGAAGGGGCTTGGGGTACTTGGTTTGATGGCTTAGGCTAGAATTATTGGAAATGTTGTGGGTTATTGCCATATCGGAAGTTAAGATGATCCTTCCATCCAGGATTGTAAGTATTCGATTTGGGGTCATATTTCCTCTACGGTTGTCCTGGGAATCCTTCTACCGCATTGACATGCTCATGATTGTCATCTTGCAATGTGGGGCACATGTCAGTAGGATGATTAGGGGTAGCACAAATTCCACAAGCCTTCACCTGCTGTGTTTTTGCAAGAGCTATCTGTTGCACAAGGGAGGTTAGGTTAGAAATTTGATGTTCAAGGTTAGAAACACTTACCTCATTTACCTTCCTTGAAGATGTATCATGCCTATACCCAAATTGTTGCGAATTAGTAGCCATAATGGAGATAAATTCCCTAGCTTGACCAGGGGTTTTGTTTACTATGGCACCTCCACTTGCAACATCCATCATCTTCCTTTCCATCGGAAGCAAGCCTTCATAGAAGTATTGGATGAGAAGTTGTTCAGATATCCCATGTTGTGGACAGCTTGCACAAAGTTGCTTGAACCTCTCCCAATACTCATGAAGAGTCTCGGTGTCCCTCTGTTTGATACCACAAATTTCTCTTCTTATACCAGCAGCTCTAGACGCGGGGAAAAATTTGTCCAAGAAGAGTCTCACCATATCTGTCCAAGTGGTTATAGAACCTGGAGGCAAATAAAACAACCAATCTTTAGCTTTAGTACTTAAGGAAAATGGAAAAGCACGTAACTTGATTTGATCGTCGGTTATTCCTTGTGGCCTCATACTAGAACACACTATATGAAACTCTTTCAAATGTTTGTGAGGATCTTCATTCTCAAGACCATAAAAGGTGGGTAACTGATGTATCTACCCAAATTTCAACTCGAATTCAACAGCTAGTTCGGGGTAGTGAATACAAAGTGGTTGTTGACTCACATCGGGTGCAGCCAATTCTCGCAATGTTCTCTCGAGATTTGCCATATCGTCTTCTTTTTCAAAATCAATGGATGAATCAGACAAATCCGATGCTAAGTTCAGTCCAGGGGATGATCTAGCTTCTCTTCACAGCCTCTTAAGAGTCTTCTCAATCTCTGGATTATAATTGAATGCATCTGTATGAGAAGAACGAGTCATACAAGAATAGAAATAAATTTGACACCAATCCCCGGCAACAGCGCCAAAATTTGATGGTCGTCGAATCCAACAAAAATAAAACCTACTCCTAGACAATTATATGATTTGCATATAGTGGTGAGTAGGGTCGAATCCACAGGAATTGGTTAAATATATTTCTATTCAAAGAGAATAAAGAGGAAAAGAAAAATGGGGGGTTTTGTTTGTGAATCAAAATAATATTGAAACAAGATAATAAAATTGAATTTTGATAAAATCCTAGCCAAAGGAATCAAGATAGTTTAATTCTAGGAATTGATCATCGATGCAAATGTTTTCTATTCTTATTTCAAGATAAACTGGTTATGGTTATTAACAAGCTCTAACAACCTATCTCTCCTTACTTCCTCGATAATCAAGACAAGCTCTTTGATTATTTCTCTTATCGATTAGACAACCCTAAACAAGCTCTTAGGATTTAATCTATCAATAGCATTAGAAACTAGAGAGACCACCAATTCATGCCGGTAGATTATAAGATAACCTATTTAAACAAGATCATACATCTCCATAACATGAATTGGATCATCTATTTTATAACCAAACATGTTATTGTGTCACCGAGACTAGAACTATCAAACAATTACGGATTTGACGTGCTAGTTGATAATATATTAACCTACTAATTGAGTAGAACAACTCTAATTCATACTAATCAACAAAGATAATATTGACAAAACTTCCAAAAGATACATGAATATCTAACAAAAAATAATAGATTAAAGACAAATCAGTTAGATCTCACAATTCGCGAAGAATTAAACTTCAATGATCCTTTGGCTAGAAAATTTTCTTAGCTACACATGTTCATCATCAAAACAAAAATAAAAAGTGGAAACATGATAAGCCTCTGTTCCCAGTTTCCTTGCTCTGCCTCCTTCCTTCCTTCTTGTCTCCGAGATGATGAAAAAACTCCTCTAGGGTTGGTTCTATTTATATTGTTAAGGGGATGGCAGAGGATCTTTTGCTAGCAAGATACGAAAATATCTTTCCTTTTTCAAGTAAATCTTGAGAAGTGAATAATCGTCCGCCTGGCACGCCCTACAACACGGTCGTGCGTCAAGCCGTGCCTTCTTTTGTGAATAATTCACATATCATCTTCCGTGTTCAGTGTGTGCTATGGCTTCCACAACGGCCAGATCCCAAACCGTGTCATCCTCTGTGGGTAATCTACAATTTTTAATTCGTGGTTTAGTATATGGCACGGCTTCATCAAGCTTACACCATGGTTTCCAACACGGCTTCCACCATGGCCATGTCACAAGCCGTATCTCTCACCTTCTCATGCAGTGTATAGCATGGTTTGCACCATGCCCGTATCTCAATCTATGCCTCCTTCTAGACAGATACATGGTCGTATACTTCAACCGTGTATTTTCCTGTTGATTCAAAACCAAGTACACGACCGTGTACTTCAACTACTAGCCCATGTACTTTCCTCCGGCGGTGTAAATCCTTGTCTTTGATCCAAGTTGTAGATGACTTCTCTAATTTACTTGAATTAGCACCCTTGACTCCATTTTACCTAATTTATCACCATAATAGAATTAAGTACCATTTCCTTATGATTTCTATAAAATCAATAATAAATTAACACAATTCAAACTATAAAGATTGAGCATAAAATGGCTCTATCAAATTCCCCCACACTTAAAATCTTGCTTGTCCTCAAGCAATTGAATCAAATCAATTGTGAAATCCGTCATAGATTATACAAAAAATTCTTTTCATCATTTCAAGCATCTAGTCATTTATAATTCATGACTTGTGCTTTTAATGTCAACTACTTCAACCAAACTGGTTTCCTATGATCAAATTACCATGGACAAAATCTAATAGCTAATCTAAACAAAACAAACTTTAATCCTCATGTTTAGCAAAAGAATTTTTATTCCAAAAGTAAATACTTAATCCAATAAGGAAAAACACCCAATTAAACTTCATTGGATATTAGCAAACATATAATCCAAGTAGCATAAAGTAAAAGCATATGGTATCAACTCTTTCCCTAGATTTTCTTCCTTTTTGTTATAAGTCTTGTTTCATTCAAAGAATCTTTACATTCATGTTCTTATGATTTAATCAAGTATCTATTTTGACGGGTTTTTGCCCGCTTCTTTTTATGAACTTTCGCCTTTTTCGCCCTTATCGTTATAGTGAGTTCATTGAGTCGGCAACATCCCGAGCTCGTCACTCAAGTGACCGGGTTTTGAGATACCCCTACAGACTCTTCCTCACTCTAACATTCAAGTTTGAATACTCTTAACTCAATTACTTGAATCATTAGAGTAATGGCTATGCTTGATTCTTCTCTCTTTTTTTTTTTTTTTTTTCACTAAGGTTATAACAAACAACTTCAAAGAGTATACAGTAGCTAATATAACCTAGAAGTAAACTTGTTTATTTTTCACTTAGGGACTCGACTTACTCTTAGGCTTCCAATTCTAGAGCTAAATACAAGGTAAATTTGTTTCTTAAAGATTTCACTACTCAATTTTAACCAAGTATTCTAATCATAGCAGTAGGTGAGTAAAGCACTTGAACAAGTCAATTTCACATTTTGTTGATGCTTATTACAAAATTTAGTACAATCTCCAGATTTCATGATAATTTTGAAAAATTTGGCTTAAAATTGCTTAAGGACAAACATTTAAAGTATGAGTCAATTCTCTATTCTCTATATTTTATTATCCTCTCCCCTACACTTAGCTTCAACAGTGTCCTCACTGTTCCTAATACAGCATAATTAAAGAGGAATTAACAACTCAAGGAACATTAGAGAATAAGAGAAAAGGAATACTAGTACTTCCCTGGTATGAAGTGTAGAGTAATTGGAGTTCTCCCCTTATGCACTAGTGAGTGTCATCTGATGATATGTATCCTTGCTGCAGCTAATCAAAAGAAAGAATAAAAAAAAACTGAAATCAAAACAAAACAAAAACAAAAGAAAACTAAAAATTGAATATTTTTTTTTTTGTTGACTTGGGTTGCCTCCCATGAAGCGCCTTTCTTTAACGACTTTGGCTAGACGTTCCTGGCTATATGTTCGGGTAAGGGTTTTGATTCCAGCTTTGGTGCCTGTGGTGATAGGTCAATAACATCCGCAACAAAAATAGGAGAGATATCGCTAGGATGTTTCATGGCATCATAAATGTTAAATTTAATCACTTCACCATCAAATTTCATAGTGAGGCTACCATCATTTACATCAATTTTTGTCTTGGATGTCTTAAGGAATGGTCGCCTTAATAATATTAGTGATGAATTATGAGAATCATTATCTTCCATGTCAAGCACATAAAATCAGTAGGAAAAACCAACCCATTAACTTGAACTAAAACATCCTCTAGAACTCCCTTAGGATAAACATTGGACCTGTCAGCAAGTTGAACAATAACACCTGTTTCCTTCAAGGGACCAACATTTAAACATTGATAAACAGACAAAGGCATGACATTGATCGAAGCTCCTAGATCACACATAGCTTTAGCGATTCCAAGATTACCTATTTTGCAAGGAATGGTAAACATACCTAGGTCCTTACATTTAGGAGGAAGCTTCTTCTGAATAATAGCTGAAACATTTTCACTCACACTAATCTTTTCATTACCTTTCAGCTTCCTTTTATTAGTGCACATTTCTTCGAGAAATCTAGCATAGCGCGGTATTTGCTTAATTGCATCAAGCAAAGGAATATTTACCTCAACTTTGCGAAAAGTTTCCAGAATCGCTTTTTCTTCCGCTTCATGCTTGGATTTCGCTAATCTGGAAAGGAAAGGAGGTGGTGTCAACATGACCTTTGGTGGCTCAACTAGAGATCCTCTAATCTGGTTATCCTGCTGGCTCGGAGTTGAAATTTCTTTCTTAGTCTCTTCTTCAAGAGTGGATGGGTGTCCTTTCTTATTTGATCCCTGCAATTTTGTTCCACTTCTCAAGGTAATTGCGTTAACGCTTTTCTTCGGATTTGTAATAGTTTGAGAAGGTAACATACCTTGAGTTTCTAACCTGTTTACAGTAGAATCAAGTTGGCTTACCTGATTCTCCAAGTTTTGAATGCTCTGCTTTATTTCCTCTTGAAATTTTTTTGCATTAACAGCAAGAGATTTAACAATTTCCTCAAGAGACATACCTGAAGTGGAAGGGGCTTGGGGTACTTGGTTTGATGGCTTAGGCTAGAATTATTGGAAATGTTGTGGATTATTGCCATATCAGAAGTTAAGATGATCCCTCCATCTAGGATTGTAAGTATTCGATTTGGGGTCATATTTCCTCTACGGTTGTCTTGGGAATCCTCCTACCGGATTGACATGCTCATGATTGTCATCTTGCAATGTGGGGCACATGTCAGTAGGATGATTAGGGGTAGCACAAATTCCACAAGCCTTCACCTGCTGTGTTTTTGCAAGAGCTATCTGTTGCACAAGGGAGGTTAGGTTAGAAATTTGATGTTCAAGGTTAGAAACACTTACCTCATTTACCTTCCTTGAAGATGTATCATGCCTATACCCAAATTGTTGCGAATTAGCAGCCATAATGGAGATAAATTCCCTAGCTTGACCAGGGGTTTTGTTTACTATGGCACCTCCACTTGCAACATCCATCATCTTCCTTTCCATCGGAAGCAAGCCTTCATAGAAGTATTGGATGAGAAGTTGTTCAGATATCCCATGTTGTGGACAGCTTGCACAAAGTTGCTTGAACCTCTCCCAATACTCATGAAGAGTCTCGGTGTCCCTCTGTTTGATACCACAAATTTCTCTTCTTATACCAGCAGCTCTAGACGCGGGGAAAACTTTGTCCAAGAAGGGTCTCACCATATCTGTCCAAGTGGTTATAGAACCTGGAGGCAAATGAAAACAACCAATCTTTAGCTTTAGTACTTAAGGAAAATGGAAAAGCACGTAACTTGATTTGATCGTCGGTTATTCCTTGCGGCCTCATACTAGAACACACTATATGAAACTCTTTCAAATGTTTGTGAGGATCTTCATTCTCAAGACCATAAAAGGTGGGTAACTGATGTATCTACCCAAATTTCAACTCGAATTCAACAGCTAGTTCGGGGTAGTGAATACAAAGTGGTTGTTGACTCACATCCGGTGCAGCCAATTCTCGCAATGTTCTCTCGAGATTTGCCATATCGCCTTCTTTTTCAAATCAATGGATGAATCAGACAAATCCGATGCTAAGTTCAGTCCAGGGGATGATCTAGCTTCTCTTCGCAGCCTCTTAAGAGTCTTCTCAATCTCTGGATTATAATTGAATGCATCTGTATGAGAAGAACGAGTCATACAAGAATAGAAATAAATTTGACACCAATCTCCGGCAACGGCGCCAAAATTTGATGGTTGTCGAATCCAACAAAAATAAAACCTACTCCTAGACAATTATATGATTTGCATATAGTGGTGAGTAGGGTCGAATCCACAGGAATTGGTTAAATATATTTCTTTTCAAAGAGAATAAAGAGGAAAAGAAAAATGGGGGGTTTTGTTTGTGAATCAAAATAATATTGAAACAAGATAATAAAATTGAATTTTGATAAAATCCTAGCCAAAGGAATCAAGATAGTTTAATTCTAGGAATTGATCATCGATGCAAATGTTTTCTATTCTTATTTCAAGATAAACTGGTTATGGTTATTAACAAGCTCTAACAACCTATCTCTCCTTACTTCCTCGATAATCAAGACAAGCTCTTTGATTATTTCTCTTATCGATTAGACAACCCTAAACATGCTCTTAGGATTTAATCTATCAATAGCATTAAAAACTAGAGAGACCACCAATTCATACCGGTAGATTATAAGATAACCTATTTAAACAAGATCATACATCTCCATAACATGAATTGGATCATCTATTTTATAACCAAACATGTTATTGTGTCACCGAGACTAGAACTATCAAACAATTACGGATTTGACGTGCTAGTTGATAATATATTAACCTGCTAATTGAGTAGAACAACTCTAATTCATACTAATCAACAAAGATAATATTGACAAAACTTCCAAAAGATACATGAATATCTAACAAAAAAGAATAGATTAAAGACAAATCAATTAGATCTCACAATTCGCGAAGAATTAAACTTCAATGATCCTTTGGCTAGAAAATTTGCTTAGCTACACATGTTCATCATCAAAACAAAAATAAAAAGTGGAAACATGATAAGCCTCTGTTCCCAGTTTCCTTGCTCTGCCTCCTTCCTTCCTTCTTGTCTCCGAGATGATGAAAAAACTCCTCTAGGGTTGGTTCTATTTATATTGTTAAGGGGATGGCAGAGGATCTTTTGCTAGCAAGATACGAAAATATCTTTCCTTTTTCAAGTAAATCTCGAGAAGTGAATAATCGTCCGCCTGGCACGCCCTACAACACGGCCGTGCGTCAAGCCGTGCCTTCTTCTGTGAATAATTCACATATCATCTTCCGTGTTCAGTGTGTGCCATGGCTTCCACCACGGTCAGATCCCAAACCGTGTCATCCTCTGTGGGTAATCTACAATTCTTAATTCGTGGTTTAGTATATGGCACGACTTCATCAAGCTTACACCATGGTTTCCAACACGGCTTCCACCATGGCCATGTCACAAGCCGTATCTCTCACCTTCTCATGCAGTGTATAGCATGGTTTGCACCATGCCGTATCTCAATCTGTGCATCCTTCTAGACAGATACATGGTCGTATACTTCAACCGTGTATTTTCTGTTGATTCAAAACCAAGTACACGACCGTGTACTTCAACTACATGCCCATGTACTTTCCTCCGGCGGTGTAAATCCTTGTTCTTGATCCATGTTGTAGATGACTTCTCTAATTTACTTGAATTAGCACCTTAACTCCATTTTACCTGATTTATCACCATAATAGAATTAAGCACCATTTCCTTACGATTTCCATAAAATCAATAATAAATTAACACAATTCATACTATAAAGATTGAGTATAAAATGGCTCTATCACATATCAATTCAATTTTGTTGTATGTTCATTTCTTCTCTAGTGAGTCATATTTAGGGTAGATTTGGATCTTTCTTGGATCTAATTGTGGTTCTATTTTTCGTGAACATCAATCTTATAAGATTGATTGTTTCATTGAACACTTGGAATTCATATTTCCTTGTTATTGTTGGCGTGAACTAGTGATTGAAAGGGAAAGTGGATTTCATTGTTTATTGCTTCCTTTTGATCTGAGTTTACATGAACTTCATCTTCTCTTGTGGTTATTTGGTTAATATTATGATTAGAGATTACAATTGAATCATTCGAACAACAATTTCCATCAAAATCTACAAGGTGTTCACATGAAATTGCGTTTTTGTGGATTCGGTTTTGCCTTGACTTGAGATTGTTTTTCTTAAGTCTTTTGATTGTGCTTCTAAGTGGATTTAAGCACATCATGTTTTTGGTATCAGAGCTATATCATATTTGGATCTAAGATTTATTACATCCTAATTGAAGAATTGGTTACATTAATTGAAAATTGACACCTTTGTTCATAAGATTGAGACTAGTTTGATTGACATTGTTTGTTTGTCTTTCAAATTGGTTTTTATATGTGCTTAATCTTGGATTTGAGCACATCACATCTGGTACAATTGATTGTAAGAACTACTAGAGGAAGTGCTAGAGGCACTGTTTAGATTTATAAAGGAGGAGATATAGTAACTGGGGGCCTATTTTGTAATGTTTGGGGCCTCTTACCCTTGTCTTAAGCTACTACACTAGAAGCTAGCCTCTTACCCAAAGCCACTCTTGTTTAGTGGGCTAATTGCTCCTTTGTCCTCTTTTTGCTCTATTCCATGAATTTAGCTTTATCTACCACCTTAACATAGGTAGACAGCTAAAAGGATTCGACTTCATGTTGGTGATTTAGCTCTCACCCCCTCACAAATCTCTTGCTTTAAACGTATCATCAACACGTACTGCCTCAAGTAGGAACATAATTAGGTGATTTAACTCCCCCTTATATTCCTCTGTTAACCCATTCCTCTATTCACAATTATAATATGTAACTTCCATTCTGTCACAAATGCTACTTGATGTGCTCAAAACCACTTTGAAACATAATAAATTGACTCAAAGAAAACAAGTTGCAAGTCAATCACAAACCGATCCACTAAGGAGACAATTCACGTGAACACCTTGGAGATTTAGATGGAAAATGTAGATCAAATGATGTAATTATAATCCCTATTTAAAAAATTCACCAAGTAACCACAAAAAGGATTGAAAACCATGTGGAAATCAGATCAAAGAAAGCACAAAACCGTGAAATCCACTTCCGCCCTTCAATCCCAAATTTACGCCAATCACTAAAATGATATATGTAATTCAAGTACTCAAAGAACAATCAAT
This sequence comes from Laguncularia racemosa, assembly GCA_037954665.1. Classification (NCBI taxonomy): domain Eukaryota; kingdom Viridiplantae; phylum Streptophyta; class Magnoliopsida; order Myrtales; family Combretaceae; genus Laguncularia; species Laguncularia racemosa. The sequence continues at coordinate 1,046,615 of JBBMOL010000169.1, forward strand.
TTTACAAGATTGTTGTCACGAAATACAACCAAAAATATGTCCAAGAAAGATTCAAATCTACCCTAGATATGATCACTAGAAAAGAAATGAACATACAACAAAGATGGAATCAATATGACTCACAATTCCCCTTTGTCGCTCTCGCCACAATTCCAATTCTTGGGTTGAAATTGATAAGAGGTTTGAACTAAGGACGAACCCTAATTCCACACGTGAAAGTGTATGATTCTAATATGCAAAAATGGCCTCCTCAAACCCTCTCTTAAGCAAGTATTTATACTTACTACTCCTAGGATTAAAAAGTGGTCAAAATTACAAGTTTGCCACTTTTAAGGTGGCTAGTCCTAAATGAAAATTACAAGGAAATAAAAGTGTCCCAAAACCAAATACAACCAAAAATAGTTCATAAAACAATTACAAGGTACAAAATAACATAAGTCTTCATGAACCAATGCCTCGGAATAGAAAACAATCGCAACGGGTCTTTAATTGTTACCCTGAAAATGTTTTGTGTCCATCAGCTGTTGTAGGACATATTGGCATCCCATGGAGAATTATCATTGTATCTGTAAGATTATTCTCAAATATTTATTAGAATAAAAGACATAAAGTAAAAATATGAGCGATTTGGATCATCATCCAAATCGGGTTCTAAAAATGTCAAAGGTGCCAAAAATTTTCCCATCACTACTTAGGAAATATTTATGGTAAAATAACACTTAGAATCCCCTCTGAACCACCTATCCTCCTACCAGCATGGGAATTAATGCAACTTGCTGTAGTCCCTTTCAGCATAAATGCAACATATTATACTTTTCTATCATTTGGCACCTGGAAGGTAGCAAAGGTCTTTTCCATCTCTCGCATCTAGTTTTCTACCTCTATGGGGTCATTAATCATAGGGTTGAACTCTTTGCTACCCAAAAAAACTTATCTAAACTTATTAGTTCTTCAATTGCTCTGGTTTATTAGGCATTCTACATTTGCTATTGCTATACTATTAATCCCACTAAGTTCTTCACAATCTCCAAGAGTTAAGCAGTTCAGTTTGCAACTTAGCCTTGTCCTTATCCCCCTTATGGCTGCTAACTATGAGGATACCCTTCATTTAGGTTGCCTTGCCTAGCACCTCTTGATGAACTTGTACTAGTAATTCTTTATGGAAGCATTCTATTCAGGGTATGGAATAAAAGAGTAAACTAAAGAGTCAACTAAGAATAATGAATAACTTAAATACTAACTAAATAAGTATATGTATATATTGAAAAAGAAATTAAAGTATTTATTTAAAGAAAATAACAAGTGAAACCCCAACATAAGTAAATAGCATATGATATAATTGGACCCATGAGTCTGCTCACTCTCTTCACAATCTCACCATCCAACATATTCAAAGCCTAATTCATCTAGTGATTGCAACCTACTTTCTACTAGATAGAGCCTATCCCTATTGATCATTAGCCTAGCTTCTAGGGATCTTTAAACCTAAACGTTGATACTATTTTAGCTATAACACCCTAAAACCTAAGATGCTACAATCTACTACATGTTCTTATAGAGTAAAAACCCGTTAAGTCTTTTAAACCTTCCAAATCTATAGGCCTTAACACTCAAGTGTCCCTAAATTTATCGAATTATCTTAGTATAAAACTCCACCAAGGACACCACCATATATCGATCAACAGGTGCCCTTAATGTTTAATCACTACAAGTCCTTGAGCCAAGCCAATTATAATCAACAAACAATTTAACTAAATCAATTATATCATTAGATCTAATTCCTAAATTAACCTAACAAGCATAAGCAACACACAAGATTATATGTACTCGAAAAAGCGGTCTTAAACACGACTTGTCCTTTCTTATCAATTACACTAGAATCTATTAAAGTATAGAACAATTAATCTTAGTACTAGTCTAATGTATTGTCTAAGTTGTCCAATTTTATGACCTAGTTGTTATTGGACCATTTCCTTTACTTTGGTAGAGTTTCTAGGATTGTACCAAGTGTTTAGGATTATTGAAAAAAAAGAAATAAGGAAAGAAAACGATTTAGAAAGGTTTTTAAGGAACACGATCGTATGTTAACTCATGTATATGTCTATAGGTAGGGAATACGGTTGTGTCCTTCAATCGTGTACCCTTTTGTACACTCTTACCCCTCTATAGACCCAAGTACATGGGTCATGTGTAAGTACACAAGTAGGTATACAAGCGTATACGTAGTTGTGAACCTCTCAATTTATATTTCCTTCTCTAGATAACAAGGGTCAATACATAGGCATATATCTAATTGTATACCCTTGTTCCACTTTCAATTCTCTTCCTAAATTCACCAATTTTGATCTTTTTCAAACCGTAGATGCAATTTAACCCCACTAAGTCTAAATTAACCTTGTTTATATCCTTAAAGCACTAAATTTGATTGAGATCAATAACCTACTTGCTTGGATTGTTCGAACGATTGAAGTCTTACTCCAAATCCTTACTCATGTCAAGTTGTTTTGTAGTTCATTCTAAAGAAACCAACCCTAAATCATATCACACATATGTAAATTATGAAAAAGAGTGTTAATTGGTACTTACCATGTGGGTTTTCATTAAGGTGCGAGATCTTAACAATTGCCTTCCTGTCCTAACATTTCTCCCCTACTCTTAGGGGGAAATCATGTAAAAAGTGTAAAAGAATTAGTGATGGGAGTCAAATCATGACTCTTAAAATGTTGCTCAACACAGGAATCAAAGTACAAGAATTGGAGGCGAGTACCTTTAGGCTGGCCATAAAGCCCGATGGCTTTCATTTTAGACCAGCCATTCAAAGCTGGTGGTGTGGAGATAGGCTACCCATATAGGCTAGTGGCTTTGCCTCCAAAGTCGGCCATCTAGGCTGGTGACATTTAACAACAAGGCTGACGGTCTTCTTTTCCTAAGCTAGCAGTGTAACTTTTCCAAACAGCTCAATTTGTAGCTTTTCGAATGTTATTTTTCCTTTTTCCGATAAATAGCTTTGTAATGTAAGAGTGAGGGACTTTTGAACATTTGAGAAAACACTTTGTGAAGTTTGATATTCATTTTACTCTTATCAATTTGTGGGAATGTAGTGAGTGACGGTACTAGATCGTTGTGCGTCATATCAACAAATCCGTACTAGGACTACTCTCTTGCTAGTGCATCATATCTAGTAAGGGTTTAGGGTTTATTTTATGTTATTGTTCATTATTTGAATATTGGAATCGATTACCATTGACTATCACATCAGAACTTAAATCATTTGATTAGATCATAGTTTTTGGCACATCATCTTTTGGTATTAGAGCCTAGATTGAGATTAGGAATTGTTTTTATTGGAATTCCTTAGAGAAATTAGGGCTTTGATATTGTGAAATTGTACTGTAGTGGACTGTTATCAAATCGAGATTGTACGTGGACTATCAAATTAGGTTGTGTTGTTGCTGTGTGATTCAATTTGGGGTTTGTTCGTGGAATTTATATCCATTTGAAATTAGGGTTTTTCTTCATTTTTATTGTTATAGGTTAAGGATTTCATTATTTAATTAATTAATAGAATTAGGGTTGGTTACTGTTGTTGTTGCTTTATATCCTGGTTTATTGTTATTGTGTTGGTTTTGAGTTGAGGATTGAACAAAGGTTATAATTGCAAATTGTGTCGATTGGGGATTGTTGTTATTTGTGATTGAATTAGTGGCACTAGATTGAATTAGTGTCATTAGACGATTATTGTGATGTTTGTGACTTGTGAATTCTGTGCTAGGATTGCAATTTCTATTGAGTATGTCAAACGACAGTGTTGATGGGGGAATCGGGAATGATGCCAATGGCTAGGTTGGAGGAGGAATACAAGGTCGTCATACTACGAGTGGAAGAAGAACTATAGAAGAGTGATTATAGGACCTGACCACTATTGTTGCTAATCTAATAACACGAGTAGATCAAATGACCTTACCACAACAGCTAGTGGCAAATCTATAGGCACCCTCACCATGGGTAGCCCTTAATGTTGTAGGTGGAGGATATGGTAGAAGGACTCTTCGAGTGCTATGAGATAAATGATCCTATGTGAGTTCATCTTACAATAGTTGAATTTATAGGTTATGCTACCTTGTAGTGGAAGAACCTTGTGGCTAATAAAAGGAGAGATGGTGATGTTGAGATTCATACTTGGTAGGAAATGAAGAGGGTGCTAAGGAATAGGTTTATACCATAACACTATAGGCAAGAGTTATTCATGCGTCTCCAGACATTGAGATAAGGAGGCAAAATTGTGGATGAGTATGTCTAGGAGTTTAAGACATTGAGGATCCGATGTTGTGTAGTTGAACCTCCTCAACAAACTATAGCATGATTTGTATCCTGGTGAAAAATATAAGATTACATGTATTATCGAGCTATAAAGGTATGACACTCTTGATGAAGCCATCCAGTTAGCTTTAAAAAGTTGAGAGGTAAAGGCACTCCAATCTATACAGAGCATCGAGTAACACATATGGGTCCACTACTCAGTTATATGGGTCAAATAGTCAGTAGGTTGAAAAGGGGCAGATTGATAAGTCTGTGGAGTCAAATGCAATTGTTACTAATAGGGAGAGGGAAACTTTTAGAAAAGGCAAAGTAGTTGCTAGGTGATGAAAGCTATGATGGGAGTCAAGCTAGAAGATGGAATGTAGATCCTCTTGAAGAGCCACCTAGATTGATCACAAGAACTCGAGCGAAACGATTTAAGGAAGCACTTAACGGGTTGATAAATGATATCTAAGAAGCCGGAAAAGACTGGAGCAACCATGAGAATGACCTTGCATTTATACAAGTCATTTAGGGAGATCAAAGCTGCCAGCCTTAACAACGCTGGCTTAAACGCTGCCGGCGTACATTACCTATTTGTTATTTTTCTACAACTTTATTATGTTATGTCATTTTTGGCTTTTTTCTTACGAGCTGTAAACCCTATTAATAGCTGCTAGGGTTGGGAAAACGGCAAATAGAACTAACATACGACATTGATTAATACAATTTGAGAGAATTCCTCTCTTGGTTCTCCAAAGAACTTCTCTTGAACTTATCGGATCCCTTCTGTGGCGTTCAAACCAGACTTATCAATCGATCTTTCATCCCGATTGTGGCATCAACAGAATATACAAAGGTTCTTGCCTCATCTATAGGCAACGAGTCGCGGTTTTCACTTCGATTATTTCGCATCTTGGGTTATAATTCCAAATGTATTGGTATAGAGTTTCGTCACACGTGGGCATGGTTCGTATTAGTTTGGTATCAGAGCTTACGTTTGTTAAACATTAGTTCAGTTTGAGAAAGGTAACATCAAAACGCTAACTCTAATTGTTCATATCAATTTCATATTACCATTGCTTCATACTTAAGTCTATAGTGTTAATTGTTCCTTGAGTAGTGTAGTTCATTCTACCAAATTTTTTTCTAAAAAAAAAAAAAGGAAGAACGAAAACAAAGACAAAAAAAAAGAAAGAAAAAGGAAAATTTAAGCTCGGAGAGTTTGTTCTTGAATTCTACAAAAGAATTTGGTGTGGTTTAGATTAGTTCCAAGAGAATTGAGAAGAAGTATTGGTGAGCTAATATCATCTCTGTTTGTGAGAATACACGAGTGATTGTGGGATATCCTTCTTTGAGTGAAACACGAGAGGGAGTGAATCATAAGGTTTAATTCTATATATATTTGTGTTAGTACTACCCTTTTATTGCAGGAACTATGTCACGGCAAAATTCTCCTGAAGGTGAGAGGGAAAGGTTTGATGCTAGGTTAGTGATTGAGGCATTGAGGAGTGAGATGAAGAGAATGTTTCAGGAGGGAATGGAGCAAATTCATGAGATAGTAGAGCAGAAACTGGAGGAATCTAAGAACATCTTTCAAGGGTGTAAGAGGGAGAGTTTTTCTAAAAGAGGACAAAGGGGTGGAGATGAAAATTCTAATGATGAGTTTGATGAATCTTCTATCGGGAGTTATAGAGGTTATGGTGGTAGGACTAGAGGAACTAGGAATTAGGAAGATAGAAGAGATAGGAATAGAGAGGATAATCAATTGAGTAGTATAAAATGAAGATTCCTCCTTTCTAAGGGAAGAATGATCCCAAGGCATACTTAGAATGGGAGAAGAAGGTAGAGATGGTGTTTAATTGTCACAATTATAGTGGGAGAAAGAAAGTGAAGCTTGCTGCCATTGATTTTTCAGATTATGCCATAGTGTGGTGGGATCAACTGATGTTGAATAGGAGAAGGAATAGTGAACCAACCATTGAGTCTTGGGAAGAGATGAAGAGGGTGATGAAGAAGCAGTTTGTTCCTGCTTACTACTATCGCGAATTGCACAACAAATTGCAAACTCTTAAGTAGGGAAGCCGAAGTGTGGATGAGTATTTCAAGGAGATGGAGGTTACTTTGATTAGAGCGAATGTTGAGGAGGATAGAGAGGCTACCATGGTTAGGTTTCTTGTGGGGTTAAATAGAGAGATTCAAAATGTAGTAGAATTGCAGCATTATGTGGAATTGGAAGATATGGTTCACATGGCTATAAAGGTCGAGAACCAACACAGGAGGAAAGGTAGTAGTAGTGCACGGTTTCAACAGGGTGCTGGTTCATCTGCTTGGAAGATTGACCATTGGAGGAAGGAAGAAAAGTCTTTACCTACCAAGCTAAAAGGAGGGCAGAAACAAGGGGGTTCTACTCCTAATACTCAAGGTAAACCTGATTCTTCTACTCCTAGAAATCGTGACATTAAATGTTTTAAATGCCAAGGGAGAGATCATATTGCTAGTTAATGTCCGAATAGACGTGTTATGATTTTGTGCAATGATGGTGAGTATAAGACTAAGGGGGATAGTGAAGATGATGATATGCCTCCATTAGAGGATGCTAGTGATGATGAGGAGCCTGCAGTAGGGAAGTTAGTGGCAGTAGTGAAGCGAGCTTTAAATGTGCAGGTGAAGGAAGACGAGGAGGTGCAACAAGAGAATATCTTTCATACTAGATGTTATCTAGGTGACCATATTTGCAATTTGATCATTGATAGGGGGAGTTACACTAATGTAGTGAGTACTTTCATTGTTGAGAGGTTGGGGCTCAAGACCATTAGATACCCTAGCCCATATAAACTGCAGTGGCTGAATGAGAGTAGTGAGACTAAGGTGAGTAAGCAAGCCTTAATTATTTTTTGCATCGGTAGGTATGAGGATGAGGTGTTATGCGATGTAGTGCCAATGCAGGCTTGTCATGTGTTGTTGGGGAGGCCATGGCAGTTTGATAGGAAGGTTATTCATGATGGCTTTTCTAACAAGTATACACTTGTTCACCATGGCAAAAGCTATAATCTTAAACCCTTAACACCTAAACAGGTGTATGAGGATCAGTTACAGCTACAACAATCTTTTGCAAAATATAAGGTGAGTGAAAAACAAAGGGAAATTGTGAGAGCAAAAGACATGGAAAAAGAAAAGGAACACAAAAGTCAATATCAAAAGAAAAAAGAGAGGAAAGCTAGAAAGAGTGTGAGAGGCCAAGTTGAGGGGGGATCAACTTTGGTAGTGAGTGAAAAGGAGAGTGCAGCCTTGCAAAAGGAGAGTTGTGTGGCAAGAGCGAGTGTAGTGAGGAGGGCGTTAGTAATGAAGCAACCTATGTTGTTACTAGTTTTTAAAGAAACTTTTTTGAATACTAACGAACTTCTTAACTCTTTACCTAGTGTGGTTGTGTCTATTGTGCATGTCTTTGAAGATGTCTTCCCTGAGGAGATTCCAAAGGGGTTACCACCTATTCGTGGTATTGAGCACCAAATTGACCTTGTACCCAAAGCATCTATTCCAAACAAGCCAGCTTATAGGAGTAATCTAGAGGAGACAAAGGAACTTTAAAGGCAGGTTAATGACTTGATGGAGAAGGGGTACATGAGAGAAAGCATGAGCCTATGTGCAGTGCCTATGATTTTGGTGCCTAAGAAGGATGGGTCATGGAGAATGTGTGTTGATTGCCGAGCTATCAACAACATTACGGTAAAGTATCGTCATCCCATTCCTCATTTAGATGACATGTTAGATGAGTTACATGGGTTTAGTGTCTTTTCCAAAATTGATTTGAAAAGCATATATCACCAAATTAGAATGAAAGAAGGTGATGAATGGAAAACCGCATTTAAGACAAAATATGGCTTATATGAGTGGTTAGTAATGCCTTTCGGTTTAACTAACGCACCTAGTACTTTCATGAGACTAATGATCCATGTTTTGAAGACTTTTATTGGCAAATTTGTGGTCGTCTATTTTGTTGATATCCTCATTTACAACAAGGATTTGGAAGACCATATATCTCACTTGAGGGCTGTTTTGGAAGTACTTCGAAAGGAGCAATTATATGCTAACCTCAAAAAGTGCACTTTTTGCACAGAAAAACTTGTGTTGCTTGGTTTTATTGTTAGTGCATAGGGAATACAGGTTGATGAAGAGAAGATTCGTGAAATCCAAGAATGACCTAATTTAACTAATGTAAGTAATGTTTGGAGTTTTCATAAACTAGCGAGCTTTTATAGGAGGTTTGTGAAGGATTTCGGCACCATTGCAACACCACTTACTAAACTAATCAAGAAGAATGTGGGGTTCAGTTAGGGAGTGCAACAAGAGAAGCCCTTTCAGATGCTTAAAAATAAGTTGACTCATGCACCACTACTTGCTTTACCTGATTTCTCTAAAACGTTTGAGATTGAGTGTGATGCTTTAGGAATAGGTATTGGAGCAGTTCTCATGCAAGAGAGGAGACTAATTGCATTCTTTAGTGAGAAGCTAAGTGGGGCAACCTTGAACTACCATACTTATGACAAGGAGTTATATGCATTGGTTCGAGCTTTGGAGACTTGGCAACACTATCTTTGGCCAAAAGAGTTTGTGATCCACACTAATCATGAATCCTTGAAGTACTTAAAGGGACAACATAAGCTGAACAAAAGGCATGCTTGTTGGGTGGAGTTTATTGAAACATTTCCCTATGTCATCTACTACAAGCAAGGTAAAGAAAATGTTGTTGCAGATGCACTTTCTAGAAGGTTTGCTCTTATCTCTACTCTTAGTTCTAGACTGCTTGGTTTTGAGCATATTAAAGAATTGTATGCTGCTGACCGAGAATTTTGTGAGGAGTATGTTCGTTGTGAGAAGAGTGGTCATGCTAAGTTTTATAAGCATGAGGGATTCTTGTTTAGGGAGAATAAACTTTGCATTCCTAATTTTTCTTTAAGAGAGTTATTAGTGAGGGAGTCTCATGGAGGAGGATTAATGGGGCATTTTGGAGTAGCTAAAACTTTAGGGGTTTTGTAGGAACACTTCTATTGGCCTCACACGAAACGAGATGTTGAGAAGATTTATGAGCGATGTGTCACTTGTAAGCAAGCAAAATCTAGGGTCCAACCTCAAGGACTTTATACCTTACTTCCAATTCCTCATGAGCCTTGGGTAGACATTTCCATGGATTTTGTGTTAGGATTACCCAAGTCTAGGTATGGTTGAGACTTTATTTTTGTAGTCATGAATAGGTTTTCTAAGATGGCACATTTCATTCCTTGCCACAAAACAAATGATGCTTGCCATATTGCTAATTTGTTCTTTAGGGAAGTTGTGAGATTGCATGGTATGCTTAGAACAATCGTATCGGATCGGGATGCTAAGTTCTTGAGATACTTCTGGAAGACCTCGTAGGCTAAGTTAGGAACTAAGTTATTTTTTTCTACTACTTGTCATCCACAGACTGATGGTCAAACTGAGGTAGTAAATTGAACTTTATCTACTTTGTTGAAGGGTTGTCATTGAAAAGAACATTAAAAGTTGGGAGGATTGTTTGCCGCATGTTGAATTTGCTTATAATCACACAATGCATTCTGCTACTAAGTTTACTCCTTTTGAAATTGTGTATGGTTTTAATCCACTAACTCCTTTGGATTTATAACCTCTTCCTATTTCTAAGTATGTTAATCTAGATGGTAAGAAGAAAACAGAATTTGTTAAACAGATCCATGAGAAGGGAAGGCTTAACATTGAGTGGAGGACTGAACAACATGTGAAACAAGCCAATAAAGGTCGTCGACAAGCTGTCTTTGAACCTGGAGATTGGGTTTGGGTTCACATGCATAAAGAGCGGTTTCTTGTGCAACATCGATCTAAATTACTTCCTAGAGGCGATGGACCATTTCAGATTCTTGAGCATATCAATGATAATGCCTACAAGTTAGATTTGCCAAGTGAGTATCAAGTAAGTGCTACTTTTAACGTTACTGATCTGAGTCCTTTTGATGTAGGCGATGATTTGAGGATAAATCCTTTTCAAGAGGAGGGGAATGATGAAAGCCATGATGGGAGTCAAGCAAAAAGATGGAATGTAGATCCTCTTAAAGTTCCACCTGAACCGATCACAAAAACTCAAGCGAAACGATTTAAGGAAGCACTTAATAGGTTGATAAAGATTATCCAAGAAGCCGGAAAAGAGTGGAGCAACCATGAGAATGACCTTACATTTGTACATGTCATTCAAGTAGATCAAAGCTGCCAGCCTTGATAACGTTGGCTTAAATGCTACCGGCTTTGAACCGGCATTGTAATTAGAGCACGACAAAGGGACTACGCCGTCCACTACGCCACTAGCTGATGGGTGTCGAATCCAACAAAAATAAAACCTACTCCTAGACAATTATATGATTTGCGTATAGTAGTGAGTAGGGTCGTATCCATAGGGATTGATTAAATATATTTCTATTAAAAGAGAATAGAGAGGAAAAGAAGAATGGGGGGGGGGGGGGGGGGGGGGGGTTCTGTTTGGTGAATCAAAATAATTGATGTGCCTAATCACTCTTAAAAGCACATTCAAAAGACTTAAGAAAAGTTATCTCAAGTCTAGGCAAAATCGGATCCCAAAAATGGCACTTTTCAAATGAACCCTAATGTTGAAATGATGAAATTCAATCTACTAATGATATAATTTGAATACCACAATGGAAATGGCTTCTAATAACACTCTAATATCATATAATCCACGCAAATGAAGCCTCAATTTGACAAAGAAAACCGTAAAGTAAGATTCCTTTTCCAAATGATGAAATTCACGTTTTCAAGGAAACTTTTCAATGATAATCCAAATCAAATGATAAGTACTTCAAATAATCACAAGAATTCGTGTACAATAAGATGTAAATCTGACCAAGAACTATCTCTAATCAACCCTAGATACAACATACTAGAGAAGAAAAGAAATCACAAAAAATAGGAATTGATATGACTCACAAATTCCAATTGTTGCACTCGCCACAATTTCAAGTCTTGGAATTGAAATTGATAAGAGTTGGAACCAAGGTATGAACCCTAATTCACACGTGAAAAGAGGTGTATGTTCTGCAAAAATAAGCTCCCTCAAACCCTCTCTTAAGCAAGTATTTATACTTGCTACTTCTAGGGTTAAAAAGTGCTCAAAATTACAAGTTTGCCACTTTTAAGGTTGCTAACCCTAAATGAAAGTTACAAAGAAATAAAAGTGTCCCAAAACCAAAATACAACCAAAATAGTTCAACAAACATGTACAAGATACAAAATAACATAAATCTTCATGATCCAATGCCTTAGAATAGAGAACAATCGCAGCGGTCCTTTGATTGTTACCCAGAAAAATGTCCTGTGTCCAACTGAAGTTGTAGGACATTTTGGCATCCCATGGAGATATATAATTGTACCTGTAAGATTATTCTCAAAGTTTATTAGAAATAAAGACATAAGATAAAAGATGAGCAATTTGGTCAATCATCCAGATTGGGTTCTGAAGAGGTTGACAGTGCTAGAATTTTTCCCATCATCTCCTCGGGCTTCTAAAAGATTTGCCCTCAAATCTAGAGGATCAGTTGTGGAATTGAACCCTAGGATGTCTGTTGTTCTGCTTCCCCGACTAACCATGGTAGTGGACGGTTGCTTAACCTCTTTCTGAAAACTCTGGACCTCAGATGGAGTCATTGGTAATAGGATTATGCGTGTCTCGCCCATGCTGAACATGTAGGTATTTTCAAACCCATCATGTATCACCCGTCGATCATACAACCAGGGCCGACCCAACAGCAAATGGAATGCATGCATAGGAACTATATCACAAAGGATCTCATCATGATAGTTCTGCCCGACACTCA